>JAQIXX010000096.1:0-97753 GCA_034700605.1 Willowsia nigromaculata | reverse complement strand
AACGGGAGCTCAGAACTGGTAGTAATGCTTAGCTGCGTGCGTTCTAAGTCTTGCGCGTTACGTAAATTACTTCTGACAATAACGACTGACTTTTAACTGACAACAAACATTACTTTATTCCAACAGCAACAATTAGTGACTTCTACAGTGATAGTTCAACAGTTTTATTAATTATTACAAGAGAAATTAACTAACTTTATTCTCTGACAATTAAATTTAATATTTTCGAGGAGCAATGCAAACTCTCTTCGCGACGGCCAAAGACCAACTAAACTGAATTCATCTTTTTTCCTTACAGCTAGAATGCTTACAGCTAAACAGGAATCAACACGTCTCAGACTGCTTGTCGTCGACTACACACAGAACACATACAAAAGTCGTCGATCGAATCGACGACGAACTCAACTCATTTACATACAATTCATACAAGTACATACAAATACATATTATGCCTTCGTCTTCACATTCTTGACCACTACAAATCGACGCACGCATTCACAGATCATATTATGGGATGATTCTGATGCTGTAAGTAACATAAACAAAATTGTGAGCTGGTGAAAGTGAAATGTATCCGGGGAGAGAGATAGTCCATGGGCAAGAAGTAAAAAAAAAGAAGTATGCAAGACGAAATGACGGTGAAACTTTGGGGCTTGCGACTTTCCCCAGGAAGTTGATTAAAAAAGCCAAAATGCAATCACCATTGATGAATGACGGCTTTCAGTCCATGAACGGTTGAGTATTTTTTTCCTAGGAAGGGATATAGAGAATCCGACTATAAGGGAGAGAGAAGGCAGGGCATTAATTAGCAAAAACTGCTGAGTGTGTTATTACGCTTGCGGTTTTACTCTTGACATCTGATACTCACTTTAGCTTCCCACTTTGTACTGCACTCTTTCTCTGTATGTGTAGTTGGTGAGTGATACATGTGAGTGTCGTTTTCTACTCGTTAGCTAGAGAGATAGGCAGTCGGGCATGAGGGACAAAGCATAAATGTTTAATTTTCATATGTTGCTAATAATTTGCTGCTGGAGAGCAGAGTGGAGGTAGCTGAAACAGGAGAGTAGGCAGGCAGGCATGCATAAAGTGGGCTTTTACTTTTTAAACTAATTTGACAGAAAAAGAATGAAAGTGGAACATAAAATGGATGCTGTTTCGATGATGAAGGATTCCTTTTTTACTCAACTGATCCGTTCTCGTCACCATCATTAATCTTTGGGTTATCCTGCTGGTTCAGCCAAGTCCTCAGATTTCTTGTGGGTATAGCAAATTTTACAGAAATTGCAAAATTGGAAACAAATGGAAATAAATTACACGTGCTGTATAGCCGAATTCAAATATTATGCTGTTAATAATGTAACCAGAGAAAGTAGAATTTCTCCTTGAAACTTTCATCTTTCAATACACTTTTTTAAGAGTGGTGATCAAAATATAATAATAATCCTTTGACCCAAACTTTCCCTCGCACAAGTTCCTTTTCAAAAATATTATCATGTTGATGGGACGCCAAAAGTATTATTGATGTGTGCAGAGAAAGTAATGATAGTTTAAAAGGACTCTCCGCGCTCCACTGAAAATCATAAGTACACTTTTCTCCTCACAAAGAGTATGACGATGATGACAATTTTATTATACGATAGCTGCTCACAAAGCCAAGCCACCAAAACAGGGACCGTTATCGTTCCAAAACATATACATCTCTCTGTATATTAATATATTATTATACAAGAGAAAAGTTGTAGTCCTTGGTTACACTTGATATGACAGTGAGCGGTTGGTTCGGCAAAAAAAAAAGTTTTCTGGCTTTACTCCGAACATGCATGCATTTTCTTCACCACCACCACCACACATACATGTTCCCCTTTCGGAAGTCAACATCATCCACGCTGTCAACCTTTCTCCGCTTAAGTGTCACTTAAAAATTTCCTCTATTTACATCACCTAAAATGCGAGCTTATTTTCCAAACTCGACATTATGTTTTCAAAAGCGGGATAATATGGACTTGAAAATTAGCAGGGAGAAGCAAGTGCGTTCTTCTTTTTCACAGGAATATACAGAGTGCCAGACATTCCAGAGAGTAAAAGTTGAACAAGTTTAGTATGCTCCGTAGATTCCCAGTAAACTCTTCATATTCACATTGAAAATATTTCACTAAGCCATATATGCATGCACCTAACTCAATTGAGCTCGTTAGTGCGCTCAGGCTAAGACATGAAGGCAAACATTGAATCCAGAAAGGTATTGTGAATGGCTCTGCTGCTTAGGACAAGACAGGAAGTATACAGCTTTCATTAAACTTTCTCCACAGACCTTAAATATTCCAAAACTGTCCTTCAACTCGGTTTCTGCGTTTATTCATTCAATATTGTAAAATATTCATGTAGCCAGTGGCTGTGTGTACCCATGTCAACAAAATAATAGGAAATTTTTTTATCCAAGTTTTTATTACAGAGTCATCCTGCCATAACAAGTTTTATCAATCACAAACAAGAAACGAGTTTACCTAGTCAGATAACATCTTATGGTGGAATGCTTTCTCTTCTGAAGTGACTCTTCACTTTGAAGAAGAAGAGATCAGTCGGCTGAAAAAAAAGTTTTCGGACTGTGAAAGGCAATAAAACAGCTTTACTGTACGTGATTTTTCTTTCAACTTTCTCTTTTTTTCCTCCTTACTGGTTTATTTATCGCAGAGTTTTGTCTACGGAACGATTCCTGTAATTAGGTAATTGAGCTGAATAATTTAAGGCTTCTCTCTGTCTGACTTGATGTTTCCTTACATGCAAGTCTCCTCAGAAGATTCTGAGGGAGCGTGAGCTAACCAACTGACAAGTGAAAATGTATCTTTTCCTCTGACTCCCTAAGGTATTTCCCTTTCATTCGGGTATATAAAACAGGATCTAATATAAACAGTAATTACACTCAACTTTTATAGAAGACTGTTCATTAGCACATGTCGATACAATGAGAACTTTCTTTAAAATTGTAAGGCTGTTCTATTAAGAACAAAAATCGAATCGAAATAATTTATTTTAGCAAGCTCTACTTTTACTATTTTGAGTAGAAAAGAATTCCATGATAGTTTGAAGTTTTAAGTGTCCAAAGAGAAAGGAGGAGAGCGCACTGTCTGTCAATTATCTGTCTGCTTTGTTAAGGTCTACACTTACCGTTGTGTTTCATACTCTGTCATCTTTTGAAACCCTGTCGCTATAAAATTCAGCCGGTAATGGAACTGGAAAATGCGTTGTTCAAGCTTTCACTTTTTTTCTCTCCTTTCTCTCTCTCTCATCAACGTCTTCATCGTAATAAGTAATGCGCGCTCGTTTCTCTCACATGAGAGAAAGGTAACGAGCAGAGAAAGGAAGCGCCCTAGTGGAGCATATGAGCTGCTTTGTAGCTTCAAATAAACTTGCAAATATTATAAAAGGGCTCTTCAAAGGAACAAAGTATAATTGTATTACAAAACAAAATAGCATTCTTTTTTCTTCTTCTTCTTTTTACCTTCTTAGCTGGTGTACTCAAGCCAAGCCAAGCCACCTCTAACATTCTCTCCTTTTCTCTCTCTTGCTCCTGCTTTGCCACCCATGCACGAAAAATGGATCCGGACGGAGTTGTCCAAAAAAGGAAGCATTACTGTGTACTCTGCATCTCTAACTAGGCACCACAATAGAAGTACTGGTAATACTAAAGCGGTAGTAGCTTTTCTTCCCTTTTTTCACGAAAATCGAATTTAGCAAAAGAGAAAGTTTTTGGGATGATGTTTTTGTTTAAAGGGGTAAAGAGGATAGAAGAAAAACGAGAAGAGAGAGAGAGAGAAAGCGTTTATTTGTATGTGCATTTCCAGCAATTTACCCAGCAACATATTACTTTTCCCTTAAGAACAGCAAACAAATAGTAAACGTTTAATATTTTCTAATATTATCTCATATCCCTGACAAAAAAACTATATAAATGTAAAATGCTTTCCCTTCTCTCACAGATCTCTTTCTCTTGGCATAGCACATGCTGATGGCATGATAGTATAGCACATTGCTGTAATAATGTACTTATGTCCGCCCGGATCTATCGTTTTCTCTGAAAATGTAATGTATCCCTTATACATAGCTTGTACTCTGCCATCAGTGCTTTCTCCCTCGCTTCTTTCTCTGTAGATATGAGAAACAGAGAGAGAGAGAATCTCCCAACTTCCTGCTGAGTTGCCGGTTTACACAAGTCGAAAATTTCTACTGCTGCTGTTTTGTACTGCCTCTTTCTCTCTCTCTCTGTCTCCCTCCACAACTTTTACTCACTTTCTCTTTTGTTGCGGGTGAAAGTAGCAGTGTTGTAATAACGGTTATCATGGTCTCAGTATAATATAATATGGAACGCCTTAGTTTTTTGGTTTTTCTCGGGATTGCATGAGAATATCTCGTATTACTTACTTTACTTTCACTCACTCTGAGTGGGCCAGCCATTTCTGCCAAGTTTCAGCTCAGCCGAAAAACACCATCATCCATCCCAATTTAAGCGTACGTGGTATACACTCACACAGACAGAGAGAGAGAGAGAGAATTGTACGTGTGTAGTGCGAATAGAATATTTTCATTCTGCTTTCTCTCTTCCTTTCCCTACCCTCATCTTCACTAAGGGCTGCCTATTATCCTATAAAATGAGATGGTTATTTTTTATATAAAGCCCTTTACTCATGTAGATATTTTTTTTCTTGCACGCTGGCCAACAAAAAAGGGATCGATTCACAGAAAATTGTACTGCCAGTCTTGCTTGCGTGCTCCATGATGAGCTAAAATTTGAACTGAATTCTCTACCCACTAGTTTGGGAAAGGGAGAGAGAGAAAACTCTGTGTACACACAATACTTAAATATATTTCCCTGCCAGTGGAGAAAACTTTCATTTTCAGTAAACAGAAAGAGAACGAATATTATATGCTCATATAAAAGGGTACTAGTTTCGATATTGTAAAGGAGAAAGTGTCCCTGTCTCTCTCAACTGCTTATTTTTTCTTCTTCTTGTCCTCTATATTATGCATGCAAGCTATCGTATGAGTCACAAAAGGTTAGTACCATCCATATAGCAAACACAGACGACGGGAAAATGAAAGTGGAAGGGAAAACTGTTATCATGCTTTGCCTCCTTTTCTTCCACACATCTCTCTTACGATCGTGTGTGTCGTCTTATTTCTTTTTATACCTTTTCCACTACTTTCACTGCATTTCTATTCCAGTAGCAGCGTACAACAACATATTTATTTTATCCTTTCCATTTCAAACGTTATTATGATGAGAGATGCTTTATCCGGTTTGCTTTTCCCCCTTTCTCTCTCTCTTTCTCCAGTACTGTCATTCCCCATGAAAATGTCCAGTGTTTGCCTGCTAATATTTATTTGAAATATGGCTTTCACCAGTGTCATGTCTGTGTTTTCTCGCTAGCAATAATAAAAAACAAATATAGAGAAATGCTCCTCTAATACATGTGTAGTTGATAGTGACACTAATCCGATCACTTTTAAATTGCACGCTTTTCAAACGTCCACTTAGTGTTCATCTATGCATCTTGTATAAAAATGGAGTGGAAAAACCAAATAACAAATTTTTTATTCTTCATGACAAATCATTTCGCCAAATTTCACCTCCTCTCCTCACCAAAGCATACACTTAATCACATGGAGTAAGAGAAAAAAGGATATTCTATCAATACCTGCCCATTTCATGCCAAATATATCTGTGTAATATTATGCCATGTTGAAAATGTCACTCTAACATGGAATCATTTTTTCTTGGTATGTTTTTACAAAGTAATTCATAAGTCTCTGAGTTTATTTTCCGTAAATTGCTCATAATAGTAATAATCATTATAGTATCATCATCATCATAAATTTAATATTAATCATAATAGTAATAATTATCGTGATGTAATCATAATCATTGTATATGACGGTAACAAATAAACATCGTATAATAATAAAGTATAATTCTTTATCTATTTAGGTAGAGTACACAATGACCATAATTGGAAATACAAGCATGTGTTGAGATGCATACATATCGTATATAGTCTCTAACGTATAATATATTATCATAACCTATGTACAGGTTTTATGTGTAACTTTTATATATATAATAATAATAAACCGGAGAAAACAGTGTTTGGTATTTTACAGTAATAAATCGCATCATCATCATCATAGTTTTTTTTTTCATCTTCTTAATATATCTGGTTTCCTTCTCCACAAATTTTCAATTTCCTTAGTATTAAAAATCTCGTCTAATAAAATTGTATGAATTATCAATTTTGCATTGTTTTCATTTTTTTGAAAATTTTTCTCACATACACACACACACTTAGTAACATTAACCGTCGTACTGATAAATAATTAATTTTAGTAATGGCTGTCATGGTAATGTAATTCTAGTTCCCACACAATAATGTTTTTTTCCCTCGCACAATAAAAATTATCATACAAGTTTATACTCTCTATCCTATAGTCATCGTCATAAAAGCATCATCATCATCATTGGCGTCGTCGTCTTCGAAGAAAACTAATTAGCCTAATTATTCGTTATGTCATAATGATGAGTATAGTGTGTACACGGAGAGAGCTGAAGAACTAATTGAACTGCTGCTGCTCCATACATGATAAACGAGTTATTTGTTTAGAGAGATATATTTACAAGTTTGCATAGTGAGTGAAGCGATGGTGCGGAGCAGAGAAAAACTTATAATATTTCCCATCAAGAGAGAGAAAATTTAATAATTGAAAGTGCACACGGGTTAAAAACCTATTTATTTTCCCCTTATGCAGTTTTTACCATACAATATGTATTGCTAACAATCTGATACAATCTGTAATGTAAACTTAGCAAAGTTGAACATTTTACAAAATTGAGAGAATGTCAAGTGAAAACAACGCAGGTGGCAAGAGAAATTGTATGATGAGACGTTATGTAAAAAATTTACATTTACAATAATAATCATATAATTTATATTTCCACAGAGAAGGTAGCACACATTCGTTTTTTATCATCGTTATCAATTTTTTTTATAATAACCATATTTTCTTTTAGCACACGCTGCTTTCTGTCACAGTTTCAAACACCGAGAGTTTTTTTTACGTTCGAAGAATAGAAAGTGTACAAAAATTAACGATGGTAATAATTACTTTTTTCTGTTTCCTTTTTACATAAGGTACACAACCAACCTACACACAAACCGCACACGCATACACACACAAACGCTGAGAACAAATATATATTTTAAAATTGATGTTTAACCTATCTTAACAATCTATTACCCAGTTTACATTTTTTCAGGGTGTTGGCGTAAATTTTACATTTGAAAAAATGAGCTTCTTGTTCATGAATTGTTTTTGTTCTTGTAAATATTTTTTTCTGGTTGCAGTGTTTCTGGTTTTTCTCATGATCCCCATAAAACAACTAATCAACTTTGTTTGTCCATTAATTTAACCTAAGTTTATATATTACTTGTATTTTAGTAATCCCATTTTGCAACAAAATAGTAATTATCTGTAGCAATCAGACAAAAAGAGATCATGTCTTGATTTTATGTTGCGTCCTTTGATACCATCTTAACAACCTGTCTATATTGCATTATGTTTATATGTTTATCAATAATGAAGTGTTAAAATAAAGGGATTGGCACTTTCTAAAAGAAAAACAATCTTGTTCTTTGCATATCATCACTCTACCCTGCATTTTGATAATGATTCGTCAAGTTTTTTAATTTCCTGTTTGAACAACTAGCAGAAAAGGGGAAAGTTGATCAAATAATAATTAAATGTACATGTACTCAAGCTTATTGCAAAGTTTCATTAAACAAATTTACTAACTTGTCAAAACTATCCGTAATTGCTATAGCAATCAATCATGTCTTCATGTCTACTTGATTGCTATCGTGGGACCACTTTGAGATAAAATTATTCTATGAATTGTATCTATAGTATTGTTAATAACTAACGATTTGTTAATACTAACTATCTTAGAGTTTAATCAGCCTGATGATAATGAATGAATTCATACTGGAAATGACACTTGAAAAAAATGTCAACAAACTTGTAGGTTATCCTTTGTTTCAGATAACTATATTAAAATCTAAATAAATATGTACAACAATACTAAGCTATTGTTTAATGTAACCTTTTCTTATGCACACAGAAAAAAAGTTCAGACCCGCTGAAAACTTTCTCCTATAATATATTGTATCAAAGCTATATATGTTGTGTGTGTGAGTGTAAACTATTCAAAGTATGTCGATCACGTCCTAAACTCTAGTAAACGTATTATCGTCTATTTATAGACATTCAGATAGAAAAACGGTATAAGATGAAGAAGATGAAGAGGATGTGTGTGAAAAATAAAGTTTAAAAAAATATTCTAAAGGGTCTGAAAAAACATGACTTTTCATCCCATCGTCACCATCAATTTTGCCATAAATACAGGCCAACTTTTGTTATGTTTTCTTCCTTCTAAATTTACATACAAACTTTGATGTTCCATTTGAAAAAGTGTGAAAACTTAAATGAGGTTTGAATAAGAATTGCTTATGGATCTCAGTTTTCACTTCCTCTACGAACAAAATAGTGGATACCCTGTGTTTATCATTTATATTAATTTTTTACAGGGAAAATGTTGTTAAAAGTGTGGAAATCGATGAAATTAAGGAGCTAATTTGATTAGGAAATTGATGATGACGATGGCATGAAACGTCCTTGGAAATTATATAGTCAGGCATGGTGTTAGTATCTAGCCTAAATCTTGTTGGATCCTACTTTGCAGAGTTTCTTGGGAAAGCGGTAAAGAGGAAGATTGAAGAGCTTATTTTTTGCTTTAAATTATTAATAGGAGAGAGAAAAATGGTATTTTGAGACATTTAGTGTTTTGGCAACAGGTTAACAATTTGTAATGCTTTTACAATAATTATATTTAAGCTGTTGAAGGATATTTTGGCTGAGAGAGAATGTGTGTGTGCTGTTGTGACTATGTACAGATAGTTTAATACTTTTGGCAACTTTGATCAACATTCTTGTTCGTCAACAGTTGTTGTTGGCTTTGTCCTTAATAAAATCCTATCTAAATTTTATGTACACAGAAAATACCTTAATATTAAGTTGTTTTTTTAGCACCAGACGACAGTGACGAAGAAAAAAGTTAATGAAAGATTCGACAATAAATTGTGAAAAGAATATCTCTAAATCTTATGGTCTTTTCTTTATACGTTCTCTTCTGTACAAAAAAGGAAGCAAGTCAGCACGGATAATCCATTCGATGGTTTTTTAGAGGGTTACAACAATGCAAGCGCAGGGATTTCATTTCTGTAACACAAAACGTCCGATTGACTCCCTTCTGATATCCTAAAGGTACACATTGTTCCTAATATACTGTAAAATTTGAAATTACTTGTAAAACTACCAACTAGAAAAATTCCTCCTCTCAAGAGATTCACAAGAGAGAGAAGAAACTATACACAGCGATGATGAGAGCAACTTTGTGTTTGACTTGACGACTGATTGATGATGCAATGTATGACGGATGACCAACTAAAAAATACTTTGGAAACCACACACTTACATTTATATTTACACACACGTGTACACTTACAAACTATATTGATGCCTTGTTGTGTGTTTTTACTGATTTTTCCCCAGTGTTTTTTAACCCTTAGAAATCTATGTTCTTTTCTTCTTTTTTCGTAAAATAAACCATTTAAAAATTTAATATTATTAAAAGTATTCCTAAACTTTCTTCATTTATTTTACTTGGAAATATGTGATGCGACAATGCTGAGCAAATATCCTTGTGAACATATTAGAATATGTATTTATTCCTTATATCAATTGTGTAGTTTACTACTCAATGTACATATAGATATATATGTCTATTGGTATTATTTATATATACTCATTATCTATAGCAAACTACTCCTACAGATCTATCAAGAAATCTGCTTTTCTTCCTTTTCATAATAACATACTTTTTTGAGAGAAAAGTCAAATAAAAAAATCCTTTCCATTGTTTCTTCTTTCTAAAGAATTGTTTTTTTTCTCCATTTTTCATTCGAGAAATTTCTTCTGTCTCTCTGCTTCTCAAAACTCATTTCATAATAGTCAAAATGTTTCTTTGAATTTTTTTGTCCAGAAAACGTAGAGGCTTTCTCCAGAGTCTTGTCTTAGTTTCTAGATAGGTTTTTCTTACTGGCCTATACATTTATGTGTATATGATCATCAGGGAAAAAAGATTCTCTATGAAATGAAAAAAGATGAAATTTGCCACCTAAACATACTGGTTTTGTGTGTGTGTGTGTGCATTACATAAACTGACAGGTTTTTGTTTAAATACCCGTTACAACGTTTTATGAGATTGGTATTTTTTATAGAAAAAAACTAAGTATTTCTTGTAGCATCGCTTCTTATTACTTATTAGAGAAAACTAAATAAAAGACAAGTTCATTTCGATACAAACCTTGTTTGTTTCATAATTTCTCCAAGATTACCATCATCCCAATCAATATTTGATTTTCATCTTTATTTTTTGTCACTTTAGATGTTGCACTGTAATTTTTTTTGCTCTTATATGTATTTATATTCCAATTGTTGCCATGACGATGATGCTGATGTCATAGTAGTAGTAGTCATTGAAGATCCATAAGTTTTCACTGCTCCCATCTCCAAGTTGTGTGATCAACTGCTAACAAAGTGCCCTGGTTGATTTCCCTGTTGTGTTCCACGAACCACTTTTTCTCGGATTTATCCTCTTGATTGGGTCGAGTGCTGCTGAGAGAAGAACTTCCAGAATGATGATGATAGATTGGATAGCACAGAAAAAGACAGGAGAAAGTTTCCACCTTCACTTCCTGTCCAATATAGCAACAAAATTTGCAGCTGCTCCTTCACTCAACATATATAAAAACACAGAGTTGAGTTCCACCAAAGATTCCACATGCTCCCAGGGTTGAGGTTGATGCAAGTGGAAAATGAGGCAGGTTGACAAATCCATATATCCGCTTTTTGTGTGTCATTTTAAGTGGAAATGTTACGTGTGTGTGGCAACGTACAAAAAATATATCTGTATTGAGAACGTATTTTGGACCGGGAACCGATTTCCGTGTTGAACAGTCACAAATCACGAACACAAAAGACACGACGAAAATCTATGTAATAGATGGCACTTTAATGGCTTTTATAGCAGGAGCATAAAAAGCGGATTATTTTTAGCAAAAAGTTTTTTAGTATGATGGAGAGTTAGTGTCAATCAAATCAATCCATTAAGGTAACAATGACAACGGCCAGAGTGTTTCCCACTGGCTTTTTCCTTCCTGTTTTGCCAGAAATGGCAAAAGACAATAGGAATATGATGAGGAGCAGTTGAAATTATTTGCTTTCCACTTAAAACAAGCACTCTTTAAAAATCCACGAGCTGAGTTTATATATATCAAGGGTGAAACTGTAGTAAAGGTGGCTCGAATTGGATGGATGGGTAGCCAAGGCTTTCCTCAGGCGTTCCACTTCCCGACCGACATCGCAGCTTTTGGTTGTTTGCAGTTTTTTTTCCTCCACAGATTCTACACACTTTCCTGCTTGATGGTTTATGGCATTGTGGTATACAGAGAGCACCTTCCTTCTCAAATGCAGAGACTGACAACTTGACAAAAGTAAGTAAGTTGATGGGAGAGAGAAAGGAAAGAAAAAGAGAAAAAATGGAAAGAGACAATGAATTATTATTCACACCGATGGCAATCACTCTACTATTATGATCATCTTGAGCACATCAACAAGACGACATAGAAAAAAAAGCTTCAAGAATTTATTATGTAGTTGAGAAATGTATATAGAGAACAGGTAATGAATGAAAATTCCTGAAATTTTAAGAGAAAATGTTCTACTTTTTTAAAACACCGGGGATGGAAAATGTTTTGAAAAAATCCCGGTGATCGAAATGAATGTTAGGCAGAAGGAATGTTCATCCATTTGGATTTATCTTTTTTTCTGTTTTTAAGGAAAATAATAATAAGTACATCAACATAGTTTTAATGAATAGAATATTCATGCGGTATTACATAATAATGAATGATATTTTAAATAGATAAGTAAAGAAAGTGTGTAGTACTTGCAACGTTCCCTAGAATTTTTCTGCATGTCTTGCTTTCTCTCTCTCTGACACAACCACATTCTCTGCATAGACTTTTTGTGTTTGGTAGCGTAGTAGAATAGATATAAAACGAAGGGAAAAATCAACCATGACACACAGAGAGAAGAAGAAACTTGCAATCATAAACAATTTATTTTGTAAACAACAACAATAATAGTAAACAGAAGAAGAATGGAAATAAAAAGCTGCTTTTGTAAACAGAAGTAACGAAAAGGCAGTCGCTGAAATGAAATGAGTGATGATGCATTACCATATATAAAACACTGCAAAGCTAAGTATGTAATGTATTTCTCTACCATTATGGTTGTTATGGTAATACACCAAAACGGCTATAAAAACAAGTAGAAAGTTGTCAATGCACACATGCAAAATGTGAAAAACAATATTTTACACATTTAAAATAAACATATTTGATTAATTGGCAGTAACTGTCTAGAAACATTAATAAGGATAATTTTTTAGTAACAATCATAATCAAAATTACAATTGTTTATTATGTAACATGTCCGCGCGCATTCCCACAGAAATAATGAAATTTTTAAATCACTCTATTAAGAACAACAAAGCATAACAAGAATAAAATCATATAAATATATAGAGACACAGAGAAGAAAGATTTGAAAAAGTATATATTCTTTTCTTGTCAACTGGACACTGATAAAAACTTTAATGAAATAAAAAAAGGAAAATTTAAGTTTTGCCAATTTAAAAATTCATTCTCACCTTTCCTCCACAAAAATATTGGCTCTGGATTACGTTTGCTCGCTTCCCGGATCGGGTAGAATCCGGAAAGCCACCTTGGGTACGACCCACAAAACCAGGAAATACTTTTTCTCGGGGGAAGATTTTCCATCCCTGAAAAACTGCAATGCTTTTTGTTAAGACTTAAAGCTACAATCTTAATTAGGCTGCCAGTCGGACAAATGGAAGAGACGCCGTGCGGTAACAAACATGTGAGAAAACCGACGAGAATCTTGAACCGGATAACATGTTGTAAAAAATATATATACGTGGATGGCAGAGAGAAAGCTGAAAACTCGAGCATACAGACAGACACACACATAATATTCCTTCTCCCCACACACACTCAGATAGCTCAGCTCAGCGTTGGGAAAAGTATGACATAATCTGGCATTTTGAAGAAGAAAATTGTAGCAGGAGTAGCAGCGGCAGCAGCGATTTCGACGAAAAAAAAAATGGAAGAAAATGGACGGGGATATAAACATGACTATGACTTTGACATGACATGATTTTCCTTCGATATTATATCCTTTTCCTGCTGCTATTGTTGCAGATCGAGAAAATTATTCCAGGCACATCACATTCATTCCATTTCTTCCCTTCAGAGAGTGAGAGGGAGTGGGAGAGGATATCCAAGTGACAAAAAACCTGTCAAACTGTGTATGTGGCTTGGAGTACTCCTCGCACAATCCCCGCATTTAAACAATAGACTTGGGTATTATTATTTTCTGACATTTTCCTCTTCTCCTTCTCGTTCCCGTCTTCAGGCGGAGTGAGCCCCAAATGGCCATTTTATTCCATTGTAGTCCTTTCTCCTTGTCCCTTCCTTGAATACATCTGGGCTCTCCAAAGAAGATACCATCATTGTCATACATTGTACACAGATAGTCATACAATAAGGTGCTCTTGTTCCTTCGTTCGTTTGAGCAGAGGAGAAAAAAAATATGTCCATCCTTTTTTTCTCTTCTTCTTCTCCGAAACTGCAATAATAATATGGCGATAGTGAAAGGGGTATATAAAGTATTCCTCTTCTTTTTCTTCTTGTCTTTTCCCTTCTCCTCCATTCTATGAATAATGCATGCACTGTGTGTGCGAGGAGTAGTGGAGATGCTGGTACGGTATTCGTATGGCATGGTAAGGCATGGCGTTGGTGGTGGTCCTCGAGCAGCCCATGAGCAGCAGAAAACCGTTGAACAATCTTTTTTTCGTTGTAGATAGATAGATGTTTTTAGTTAAGCAAGCTATTATTTCCTTTTCTTGGATACACGGGCAACAATGACGAGAGGAGGAGGAGGAGGATGATGACGATGAGCATATATTATTTTCTGATATAGATTGTTATACTGAGCTTCTGGCGGTTGTGTGTGTGCATGTGTGGGAAATATGTCTGTATGTGCTTTTGCAAGAGTTTCATAGTGCCTTAATGTCTCTTCTCTTCGCTTCCGTTTTTGATCTGTGTGTCCGTGTCTCCAGCTCGATATTATATATCCATATTATATGTCCTCCTGCTGTTGTTGTAATTGTACGGAGAAAGAAGCAAAACCATTTTGAGTGCTTCCTCTTTTCTTCTTCCTCTGCTACAGTTTGGCTTCTCTACCAGTATAGTTTAGACTATGTAGTCGTTGGAATAACAAAAGCTCCATTTTGTCAAGAAGACAGAATACGAGAGAGAGAGAGACGAGAGAAAAAAACTGAAATTCCGGAGGAGTTTTGCTGGAGGAATATATATATATTTATAGGTAGATGTACAAATATATATTATTTTTTGGGAGAAGATATGGAGGCGACATTCCTTGGGTACAAATGAGACGGCATGAATGTATGGATGGATGTTGGCTCGGTGGAAAAGAGAAAAGATAGTCGTGGTGGTAGTAGAATCCTCATCGTCGAGTGAAATCCATCCGGACTTATTACAGTGTTCTATATGGCTCTACTACTGCTCTCTCGAGCATGCAGAGAATTTGTATTTTTTTTCTTGAGCTTTTATTTTCTCCTTTGGTGGTTTTTTTTTCTCGAGATATACTGGTTTTGTTGTATGGTGACTATGACGACGACCAAATGGTGAGGATAATGATGATGCTCATACAATGTTACAATTCCTTCTTTTGATCCGGGTAATATCGTAGATGAGAAACATGCCACCTTTCCTTATATTTTTATGAGGATTATTATCGCTTCTGGTTTTCTCTTTTTCCTTCTTTTTCCAGAGATTATCATTGATTGTTTGACGGATTGTTGTGCCAAAAAAGATGTTTGCTGGTCTCGTATGTATATTTGTGTGGATGTGTGTGTAGGCGTGACTTGAGATGAGATTTGTAAAAAAAAAATTATTGCAGCTTTCATTCTAACTTCCTGTGGCAGAGGTGTATATATACATTTGATAGTGTAGCACTGTAATAATCCATCCCGGATCTGATTTTTCCTCGCGTTATTGTTGCTGTAAAGAATTGATTTGATTGTGTAACAGCATCAGCAAAAGTAGTGGTGGTGGTGATGGTGGCAGAGGAAGAGAGAATGGAGAAAGCAAATAAAATCTGAAGTATGTATTTTATTCTCGGGACAAAATTTCTCCCTTGACTGTGTGAGATGTTTTGTAGTAGCAGAAGTAGTACTGGTAGTGATGGTGAGGATGAGATGAGAGGGAGGTCAGATTGGAACTTGGCCACTTTCATCCTTTTGCTTCAATTGCTTGCTGATCATGATCATGATCATCATCATCTTCCAGATCACACAACGATGATAGTGATGATAACTATTCTGGTGAGTCGCTCGTATATATTTATGTACACACACAGCTTCTATACATCCTTTCTTTTTTTTTCTTGTCTTGGTTGGACACACATTTCAGCAGAGGATCCGAGAGAGAAAAGTGGCAATGGCGATAATAACAGATATAAAAGATTGAAGCTCTCCATAAGTTATACATGAGCGCTTTAGCGAGCGAATCTCCGTGTACGTACTACATATCTTTCTCTATATAGCGATGGTAAAAAAAGAGAGAGACATTCCATTTCCGCCCTCCATTTTTTACTAGATATCTTGTCTCCAGTATAATCTATTTTGTATCTTGTGTGGTTGGTGGTTGCACACACACACAAGAAGATATATAACGATATCTATATTTTTTGCTATGAGGGTATATGGCAGTAAGCAGCAATAACATTATCATCGTCATCATCATCATCAGAGCAACAATAAAGACAGCAAATTGTACTTTCACTGTGTACACACAATAAACACAAACAAACTCACAGAGTCACAATCTCTTTCTCCGATGGCGACGACCTCTGACTTTGGGAGTGAGATTATTGTGAAGACTTTATTTATTGGATTTATCCAGGTGCATATTACGTTTTCTCTTCCTCTAATAGCAATTTCGAGAGATTTTTGATGAAGCTTTTGTTGTTGCTGGTGAGATATTTTTTTCTTGATCTTTTGATGATGAGATGTTGGAAATCGGGGGAGCAAACAAATTATTTGTAGATCAATAGCAGTAGCAGGAGCAAAACTTGTGTGTCATGGCTTTTCCAAGACTTTTTCTCTTCGTTTTGAGTTTGCAGTTGTGTGGTTACTTTTTTGAGATTTCCGTTTCCGCCATCCGTAAAAAATGCTTTTAGGTAATTTAATGTTATTTAGTAGCAGTATAGTATTCAATATTCTATTTTTTGTCTGCCTGGTAACTACAGAGATTTCTTGCTGGTATTTAATAATACATATTTTATGTGAAGTAGCAACTTTACTGGATAAAAAGGTTTCGGGTTGAGAGGGTGTTTTCTTTATATATTGGTGTGGGCGAGAAGAATCAACTCTTAATCAGGTGTCAGGTTTATGTTTCCATTATAAATCTTTTGGGGTGGTTTTTTTGCTTTCTTTATCCAAGTAGAAAATGACGACGACCATTTGGTTAAAAACAGAAGGAAGGTTTGTTTCCTCAGACGATATACTTTTTTTATAGCTGATGTATTTAATGACGACGATGATGATGATCCTAAATTCGAAGTTTTTAAAAAAATTAGTTGTAGTGCGAGCAGAAGAAAAAAAGGTCTTTTTAAAAATTTAGTTGAGATAGAGAATAACTTTAATTTCTTATTTACACTTTTTGTGACTTTTTCTTCCGTACGTGTATCATTTTTTTTCTTGGTATCAAAACATTTTTTTTCTTTATTTCTGAGAGTTATTTTATATATCTTCTTAAAAACTGTTGTAGTGTAGCAGTATAGTGTTGTCTAGACATAGATGATGATAAGATGAGTTACTTAAGTACTTGTAACTGTAATTATCGTAATAGTTCATATAACGTTAAGTATATGAGAATGGCTGAACGATAGAAACATAAACTTGTGTGTATAGATGAAAACGAGGATGAAGAAGAAGAGACGGTGAAAGTAAATGAAAGTTTGCTGCTGATCATTCAAAGATGTAGAAAAAGGATAGAGACAGAGATGACGGCAATAAAAAATTGTTTGTGTGAAAAAAGTCTTAGAGTCTTTTCCAGAGACAGAGAGAGATATCCAGCACAAATTTTTGTTCATTTGACTTTATATTCCTCTGCGACATGTGTGTAGTACGTACATTAATAATAAATTTTTTTCTTGAGTTTTTTCTTCCTTTTCTTGAGAAATATTTTTTTGTGTGAAAAATGTGCTACGAAGGATGTTGAACGAGAAATCATGAAGAAGAAGGAGAAGTCAAGGTGAAGATTGAGAGAGAGATATAATAATCATATGAAAAATTGTTTTGCGAAAAATGTTCATATAATTTAAAAACATCTATACATCTTGTTGTGTGTAATTGATTAAAATTTATAATTTTTTCAAGCTTCTGTTAGCTGCTTCTGCCTTTTTTATTTGCTGGTGTGATTGCTCTTCTGCTCGATTGAGTGAAATTCATGATTTTTTTTTCTATGGCAACGCCATGTTTTTTAACTGTTCATTGTTGATTGGATCCATTCATTTTTTTTTATTTTGAGATTTCCTTTAGATCATGTTTTTTTCCTTTTCTGCAGCATATGTTGAGGTTGTTGTAAGTGTTGACTGCGATTTCGAGATCCTTTTGATGTGATTGGTGAACAAGTTGAAAAAGTAGACGTAGACCAAGTTGAAACTGATGACAAGGAGGATGTTGACCACTTGTTTACTTTCTCATGACAGCAACGGCTGTAAGACGATAAGAGAATATACATTGTTGATGGTGTGTTCTTGTGACGGTCATTCATTCAAACGATCAATAATTGATTGAGAGAATGATTGAATTTTTATTAAAGAATTGATTTTTTTGTTGATGTTAATAATTTTGTTATTTTCTGAAATGATTTTGATCTGATAGTAGTTTCTTTTGGAATGATTATATATTTTTTTGGGTTCTTGTTGTTGTTGTAGCTGTTGGTTAATCTTAAGATGTCGTTGATGTTAAATGGGATAATTTTTGAAATCTTTTGTGATTTTGAATTTTTTTGGGTTTTTTCTGATTTTTTTTCTTTCTCTGAAAACATATATGTAGAAGTAGAAGAAGTAGTTGTGGTAGTAGAGTAGAAGTAGAAGAAGAAGGAGGAAGAACGAGTAGAGAAAGTGTGAAGAGATATTTTTGAAGAGAGAGAGAAAAACAAAGGGTTATATATTTTTCCTATTCATTCATATGATTTTTATGGGTTATTTTTTTCATGTGATTTTTTGGGGGAAGAAGTAGTGGTGGTAGTAGAAGTAGTTTTTTTGTAGAAGTTTTATCAGATGAAGTTGATGTTATATATATATGTATAGTTTTTGAAATATATTTCATGGGTATACATATATATACTCTCAAGAGAAGTATATGGGTGAGATATTAATATGGGGGGTATAGAGAGATTTTTTTAGAGAGAGAGAGAGTAAAGATGATCATGAGAGAATTTTTTTGTTTTGTATTTTAAAAAAGATTGTGGTTAGCAGATTGAGTGAGAATCAAGGGACGAAGACCTGAGGAGCAGAGGCAAGCACAGCCACGGTGGCGATGATGGTGAACAGAGTGAAAACAATGAGACAGAGCCTATCGACGACCATAGCGGCAAACTTCCACTCGTTCGTGATGTCTGCGGCCTCGTCGTCCTTCCGGATCTTGTCCGTGATCATTCGAAGCTCCTTCAGGATGAGCGAAAGTTCCCGATGAGCACCAAGACAAGGGTGATGGCTCACTGTCGCTGCTATAGGATCCTCATGTGAGCCACCAATTCGCCACCCAGGTGTCGAGTGCGGTGTACGTAGTGTTGCGGGTCTGAAGTCATCGTCCATATCTGGTTTCAAAAGGAAGATAAACAAACAAAGGAAAAGAGAGGAAAATTTTAAAATAAAATATATCATAATGATCCTTCATTCACTAAATCAAGAGCAAATATAAAATTCGCATGGGAGAGAGAACGAGCGAAATTCCCCCATAAACTATAAAAATTCTTTAGACAAATGTGTCATCATCACATATTTTTATTTCAAGTATGATAAGCGTCGTCAGGGACATTTGTGGTAACCTTTTCTGGATGTGCTTTAACTAGAACAAAAGCATGAATGGGAAAGTAGGAGAAAGCATGCTACACACTCAAAACACACAACTTTCACTTGTGCAATAGTCCATCAGAATGGAAGAGGAGCTTTGTTCGGTGTAAGCTTTAGCGGCGGTTGATGCTCAAGCTTTGCTCCAAATCCAGATAATGATATTATGTAGCAGCAATGCAATCTAGAGTGTATGTAGTATTTTTTCGAGCATTTGCTTTCTTCTACTTTCTCCGTGCAAAAGAAAATACTGGCCAGAAGAAAAAGCACAAGAAGAAGAAGAAGGAATCGAAATTGGATTTAGTGCAGATTTATTGGACAGTCTGTATGGAGATGAACAGCAATAAAGATACGTACGTACATACGTAACTACGTGTATGGAAGACTTTCTCCATGATCCATTCTCACTACTTTTTACTCTCTATTTTGGCACATGTCCCATTTTTATCTTAGGATAATCTTAAAAAGTATTTATGATGCATATATATCTGTATATTAGAAAATTGTGTGGAAGGTTGATGGAGAAATGAAAGAATATATAGACGTTTTTTCCTTCTTTTTCTCCTTCACTTTTGAAAGGAGACAGAGAGAAGAAGGGAACATCTTAATGAATATTATTGTTACAGCTATATATACATATTTCCCCCTTTTTTCTCTTACCAAGGACGTTGGCTAGCAGACTTTTGGAAGATCGCTCTTTTAATTCGATCTCTCGAATCTGATCCCGCATTTTGGCAGTAGCTGCCATCGTCTTTAACGTGATTTTATCACCGGGACGACTCATTCTGAGAAACCATGGAAGCCATTGCAAAAACACCACTCGAATCTGTAATAAATTACATACATACAGCAAAAAAAAAACATACTCATCATTAGAGAAACATAATCAGACATTGTTGTTTACGTGTTTCATCGAATTTCCATAAATTGATATTATTCCTCTCTACAAATGTATACTATTGCCATTGCTTCCTCATAAACTTACCCAGTTGGACATTTCATGAGTGTCGGCCGAGCGATGATGATAATTCAAGATTAAAATCGTTGAGACCACGGAGGAGGCTACCATGAACATGATACAATTGAAGTATGTACCTGTGTCAGACGAAGGGTTGAACAAGAAACAGAGAAAAAAACACAGAATAAATTTTCATGCTCCCGTCTATATTCTCAGTATCTCATTCCCATGGCAAATGTAACAATTATTATTATATAACCAGATAATTAGTAGTAGTAAACACCAACAACAATTATATAACAACACACACAAAGAAACACTCATTGTCATTATTATTTATAGTTTACATAGATAAAAACACAATAGTAATTATAATATCTTTTTATATGCATGATAGTAGTAAACACTACACTCACAACATCAATACACACAAAAAAAGGAACAACAAACAACAACAATAGCAACAATTAGTTTTTATCGTTGTAATAATGATTTTTCAAAAAAGAAAGATCATTATGTGTATTGTACACCGTGGACATATATAAAATCCTTTTTTTTACCCCTGTGTTCTCATCCATTCCGAAGAGAAAAGAAAATATTTACCGAATTCCACACACATTCACACAAAAGAAAATCCAAACATTCACACACATACACTCACAGATAAAAAAAAAATGTAGAGAAAGGAATTAATTGGGAAATATTTGACAACATTCGCGAGAGGGGAGAAGCCTCAAACAAACTCCATGCTGTAATATTTAATGCACACGCAGAGAGGTTGCAGTTTAGTAAAGGCTGGAAACACTGGTTAGTTAAAAGTTATAAAAACATGCAGGAATTTTCACCATTCATTCACCTGACGTATTTTTTTTATCAACCATGCCATGCATCTGGCTTTTCATTCAAACCCCTATCATCATTGATTTCGTTTGAGTATTTTTTTAGTACTCGTTTCTATGATTAATCATTCCTTAGAGCAAATTGATCTTTTTTTATTGTTTCTTTTGAGATAAAGTGAAATGAGCGCATACATTCATGCAATGCACAGATTTTGTATTAAAGCATAGAGAAAACAAAGCACGATCAAATAATTATGCATTCATTTATTTCTTTAGTTTTCAAGCCATTCCACGTAGCAAATTTTTAAAGTCTATGTTTTGCATGCGGAAGGAAAATAAGAAAAAAAATAAAATAATTGACAATCTCTTGACATGAACAGTTTGTTATCTAAAATTTGATTTTGTTTTTGCAGGCAAGAGTGACTGAACCTCATGACATGACAAAAATCGACAATCACTTTGATAGCAGTAAAGAAATTATAATTCATCTGTTACTTTTTTAAATCTCTTTGTCATCATCAATTCTTCCTAGCAAATAATGTGTGTTCATTGCTTGCTTGATAGCTTCTCCAAAAAAATTTATCATGCGATGTGCCAATTGATTCTCTCGATTATTTTCATATTATTATTATTATATTTTTTAGTAAAATTTCTCCTACGCTTTTCTCGCTTCCAATATAAAATTTACTCAACCACAACAAACAAACGAGTGACTTAACTAATTGTAAGAGGATTATAAAAAGAGGAGTTATTAGAACTTTTTCAACTGGATTAGTAGAGAGCAAAAGGAGGATAAATTTTCATGATTAATTCGGTTTTAGAGAAAAATATAATGGTTTAACTCACAACACGTCAAAAATTTATTATTTTCTCAAAAATAGTAAAAATGTAATTATATTGTTCGGAAAAAATTATACAAAACCGGTCAGGTAATGTGTGAATCCAGGTCGGGCACTTTTATTCCAGATGATGTCCTTCCAGCAAATTTGTCCCAACATTATCATCATCAGATTGATTGACCGTGAGGGTAAATTTAGAGAAAGGGTGGCAGAAAAACATTAGAATAATTTTTATCTACTAGATTTTCCATTTGTTATTAAAAAATACCAAAAATTTCGGATATACAAAAACGGCAAAAATATATTATGAGTATTTGGCCTATCAGTAGTAAAGATGGTTGAATGGGTAAGAAAGGAAAACGACAAAATGCCAGGCAGCAAAACATCTAGTCTCACACAACTCAACGTTGTTCAGGTGTACAATTATATATATTTTCAAACTCTTTGTTTTGCTCAAAATTCACATTTTCAAATCACTTTTCTATCGTGAAGGTGGAGCCAATTATTTTCCAAACTACTCGATATGCAAAAAAGGGAAAAAACTACCACAAAGCTGGAATAACTCAAAATGTTTTTGTTAAAGTACATATTTTTAAGGGCACACTGGGCAACAGTAGCCGCACCACCTATTACTTATTTAAGAACATTTAAAATCTCATTAAAATTACCGAACAAGAGGGTAATATATGAAAAAATTGTTATTGAGAAAAAATAGTAATTAAAAGAAGCGGAAAGAGAGAGAGGGGGACATAATATATTAGACTATTAATTACACAACTTTTACTGCTCAGCAGCGCCAAAGAAGGTGTAGAAAAAGTTGTAAGAAATTTTTGTTTGATTATAAAAAAATTACAGATTTTTACATATGTTTTGTAAATACATATATATTTTACGCACTTACCGCAAATACCCGTTGTCAGTTCATGCATATACTCATATATATGCATATATTATAGCAACTCAATCAATATGAAACCACTCAATAATTTTTTTATTTACTTACTTAACATCTTTTTTTCCTTCTAAAAAATAAATGAATCAGTGATAACACACGCATGATGATAAATTGATAAATACAATAATAATTATATACTCAATCTCATAAAATATATTGCTTAAACGCTATAATCTAAAAATATTTAAGTATGGATATATAAGTATACATAATGCTAATATTATTATATGCAGAATAGATAGATGTTTTACGTCGACGGATTTTTAAGCAGATATTTTGTGTGGACGAAGGGTAAGGTGAATTGTGTAAAATTTTTGGGCTTCGTTGTAAAATTCTAAATTGGAAAAATATATTCAGTTTGTTTCTTATCGCCAAGAGGTGGAAGTTCTTTTCATAAAGATGGATATAAAATTTTCATAAAACTCTCACAAAATACGGTGTGCACACTGGTCTTCAAATGAAAATGTCCGAGAGAAAGTGAGGGGGAGGATTCTCTCGGGACTTCAAAATCGCCACAAGCTTTACGCACTTGAGGCTGTGTGTGTGATAGTGTCGAATAAAATGTGTAGGCAGCCATCTATACATAATATATATCCTCCAGGTAGGATGGAAAAATAGATTTTTTCAGTGCCAAAATTGGGATTAAGGCAGAAACTTGGGAATGAAGACAAACTGAGCTAAAATGTTGGAGGAGCGTCGTTTATCCAGAGGAGAAAAAGTTTCAAAATGTGCATAATATTTATGTGTGTGGAAAATATAGGAATGCAAGTTTGGGTTTGAATTATCTAATAGCAATGTATATAGTTGTAGCAATATTTTTAGGTGTGTACTTTTTATAGCATATTTATTTGACAGGGCAAACGAGCCAAGAAAAAGGACTGAATGAAACATGGAGGAGGTTTTCATGCGTTTGATCTTCCAATTTCCATAGAATCATTGAAGTTTTCATGAAACCAATCATCCTTTTTCGTGACTGTGTATGGCCATAAACGTATAATCTTTTAAATTACAATGCTCAAGCTTTTCTCATGTGAATGGGGGTTAAGAGCTAATGGTTTTACGAAAAAATCTGCTTCTACATTAAAGTCACATAATTTTCTTTGGTTTGTAAAAAAGGTGGTTTCTTTTCTGACAAAATTTCAGATTGATTTCGCCATAAATAAGGAAACTCTCTGGCATTCCATGTCATACGGAAGGAAAAGTTTGGCGAAAATTTTACATGAGTAGGATATATTTATACAAAATGTGTTTTCTTTGCAATATTACAATATTTATTTATTATACACACCGTATATAAGTCAACTGTATACGTTTTATGTTTTCTTTGACAGCTCATATATTTAATATAGCATTCCATCTTTTCCCAATAAAATGAACAGATGCAGATTTTTTTTAAATAAATGGTTTTTTTTTGTAAATACCTAAAACTGGCAACGCATCCGAAACTTGTGGCAATGTTTCAGCAACCAAATTGTGAAATACTGTGAGAGACAGTAGTATGGTCACTCCTGTTTCGATGGCGTTCAAGTGGCAGTGTTAATTTTTTATTTTGTCCGATGGAAGGTTCATTTTTTCCCAGTGTGCACACGTAGTTGAATATTTCAATTATAAAGAGAAGTGATTAGCCGGTTTTCGAAAAAGTAATATTTTTTTATGGTTCAAGGAAAACTCAAGAACGAAAAAGGGGGAAACATATGGGGAACGAAAGATTTTGATAATTCAAGTTTCATACTTTTCAAATATATTCTTCCGAAATCCTTGTTGAGAATTTTATGTACTTTGCATATATTAATGTAACATTAGCGATAAAACGGTCAACTTGTTTCATATTTTTCACGATTTTGCATAGTTTTTATAGAAAAATGTACAAAAACCCTAAAGTTAGGGAATAACTCAGTAGCCAAAATGGACAGAACTATAAAATTGAAAATATTTTACACATTCTGTTACCCAGGAGAAAAGTTGAAGGTATTTTTTAAATGGTCAGCTCTAAACTGGAGTTTATTTGTTAAGTATAAATCCCAAGTTTCTGCGTAAAAACTAGATATGTACACGTAATAAAAAATTGGCTCCAAATTGCGTTCATCATACATCCGTATTTTTTTGGCGAAAAAGGAGCGATATAAATTTTGCCATAAGAGTTGATGAAATGTATTGGTTGTTGTTGTTGTGTGAAAAAAGATATTGTACAGGATTTGAAAATGTTGAGGTTGTTGGTAGCAAAAAATGGAGGAGAGAAAACATTTTTATTGTAAGCATTTTTAGGTAATGGGTTGAAAATGGGTTTGGAATGTTTTGGGAGGACAGAGGTGCATATATCAAGAAGGGAGGATATTTTTGAAAACATTGTTGTTTAAACGCTTATTTTGGTTTTTTCAGACTTATATTGTTAGTAAAATTTTGCATATATACCTATTCACACGAAGTGTAATTTTTAGTATTATGAAGGCAGATAATCATTTCACTTACAACGTTACAAAGTCCCGTCAACAATGCGATATGAACAAGTAGGATATTTTGACGCAGGTGTATTCTTCAAAGTACGTAGAGTCTAGTGAGTACCTTGATTCTCAAAAATACATACAAAACCAAGTGATGTTTCCTGGAAAAAATTGGTTTATTATGGATTTCGATGAAAGAACAACTGTTAATTATAGAAGAGGCAGAGCAATATATCTTATTGCTAAAATGTTTCTCTGATAATATCCCTGACAAAGCACTAGTTTATGATTAGTTGCGGAATTCCCTACTCAAGTGAAAACCTGTCGTTTTTTAGTCATCCAGCCTTGTCATGCTTTAAAAGCAAATAAGCAAAAAAGCAGCGAAAACAAATTTAAAGCATTATTTTTTTTGCTTAATGAGAATACAAAATACTGAAATTAAAGTTGTGCATCCCATGAGCAAATTTTTCCCCATCATATACCGATCTCTGCTCTGTCTAAAACAACCGGTATAATGTGCACTAAGACAATGCAGACTTTGAGTTCACTTTTCCATTTTAAAAAGTAGTTATGGTGAAGTCGAAGTCTACGTTGTCTTACTGCTTGCATGACTACATTCAAACTTTCTCTTTTACCCTTCTAATCTTACCATGTTGAACGAGATAATGGGTAAAAGTGAAAGTTTGAAACTGAAACGTGCATACAAACTGTGTATATTGTATGCACGCTTTGCATGTTTATCCCAGTGCAGTGAAAACAGCTAAAATACATATATTTTTCTTTCCCAGATACAAACATAAGGAAAGCACAATATCTTTAGAAATTTAGGCCACATAATTTTGCAATTTTTTAAAGGCTGGATGATTCCCATGCTTTTCATGCGAGATGTATTTCACATGCGACCGTTTTTTCTCAGACGTTCATCCAAGTACACATGCTCGTGCAATGCATCATGCAACCTTTTTTTAAATCAACACTTAACAATAACCCTGAATAAAGAGCCTAATGTAAAAATATATTACCTATCTCATAATATAATATCATAATAGTATTGTCAAGAGACCAGTCACAAAAAGACACTAGAATCTTTTTTTCTTACAATAAAAGCATGTTTTTGGTGATTGCTCTACCCACAAAATTTGATTTGAACACAAAAAAGGGAGTCCAAGCAGATATTTTGGTTCACGGTTTTAACCAAAAAATTAAACTAAATTTTGTTCTTTTTTTTACCGGTGATGTAAGAGACAACAAGCAGCAACGAAAAGAATGTTGATAAGGTGTTTATAAATATATAGCCTATCGGTATCTAAATGCTAAAGAAGCAAAGTGAAATTTTACTATAGTGTTTGCTCAACCGCCGATTTTCTTTTACGTTTCGATGATTACACCTGTTTCAGATGTGAATTGCTTAAATTGTCTCTTAATCTTGAAATGATACCGAAATATATGCTTATCATAATATTTCCTTAAAATTTACAGAGTCAAGTATCAACATTATCTTGATACTAGACTAGCTATATATAATACTCATATTATTTTGGCAAAAGTTATGTACACAATAAAACAGACACGAATTTATAGTACCTGAGAACAAAAGGAAGAGAGGGAAACAAAGAAACTCAAAATATTTAATAAAAATATATACAGATAGATAAACATATAGACATTTATAAATCACGTGACAATTATAGGATATAAAACGTATGTACACTTTCTACTTCACTCGACTATTTTGAAAAACAGTGATGAAAAGGTGATTAAAAATAAAGTACATAACACGGATACAGATTTAAAAACGACATGAACCAAAGAGAATGAACATTTATGTACAAAAACATATGATTAAAGAAAAATAATGAGAAAGACATTTAATAAAGGATAATCGTGTCGTGTCAATTGATATTTGTAGTGCCATAACAACTACTGTAGTTTGTACATACTTGTAAAGATTTTCGACGAAAAAAAGGAAAACTGAATACGAAGAAGTACATTTATATAATCTTACTTTAATGTGGTTATTTTCAATATTGAATGTATATGATTTACCTAGCAAAGGCACTGCATCTGAAGTTGCTGGCATTGTTTCCGCGACCATGTTTAAGAACACTGTTAAACTAAGTAATATTGTCACACCTGTAAAAAGACAGCGGCGAAAAAAGAGAAAAAAATACCAACGTGAACAAATTGACGAAAGAAATATATTATGTGCATACACACACACATTTTCAACATTATTAACTAACAATCATCATCATTATTGTCAAAAACATTTTTTTCTTGTTATCCAGATGTCGCTTTTCTGCAAACATCTCAAAAATACGACATGGTAATATGTGCAGTAAAAAGATTCAAAACAAAAATATTTGCAAATGTACGAAAAATTAGTCGTACAATTGAAACGATAAATTATCATACAGCTAATAAGCAACTTTTCTTGACGCACACCATTTTCACTTTTTGCGTTTTTTAAAAGTTTTATTCACAGGTTGCCGTCATTCAGTCAATCCCGTTATAAATGTCACAACTATTAAGATCTTGTCACCAAATATGCTAATTTTGCTTGACCTTAGCTAAACTATATGATTGTGTGTTTTTTCTTCATGAAATATATTTATGAATTGGTTGTTTGGAGTGAGGAGAAAGTTGAGGATTTAGGGATAAAATTTGATTAATGGTGTGTGAAGGAATTAATACGCATTAATTATTATTTTTTGGGGAAATGTGGTTAAGGTGGCATTTCAAAATTTACAAAGGGTTAAAAAATTTATTTAATATTTTGTATGGTGAGGTTACAACAATACAGGTTTCCATGGCATCATTTTAGTTTTCAAAACAAAACGAGAAAAAAGTAATGTTTTAATCAGATTAATTTTTTATGCGTTGACTTTGAGAAAAATAGGTGGGGTGTCTGCACCAATTCCCAATAATTTGTCCTTCGTATTATATAGATCCATTGCTTTATGAATGGGGACAAACATGAGAACACATCTTAAGAGTATATTTGGTGCAGAATGAACTGAAAACTTGTTAATATTTTTGTTCAAAACACTTTAAACTGAGTTAAGTTGACCGTTTTATACTGTTTAGTAAATTGATGTGATATTTAATTGATTATTACCTTAACAATCGGTAGTAATATTTTTCAATCTTGTGTTAAAAGAAAACAAGTAAATTGCAAGATTATTACAATTGGAAGAACCATTCCAAATAGTTCTTCTCATATTATTATTAGCATAAGATAAACTCAGCGTAGAATATTCTTTGGAAATGTGTAGCATTATTATTTTAAGTGGAAAGTAGAGAAAAAAAGAGAAAGTTAGAGGTGAAAGTATGAAATGAAATAAATGTTAATCGAAGAAAGAGGGAGAGAAGAAAAAATAAACGACGGTTAGTTTCGTATTATTTTTTTGTTCCTTGTAGTATACCTAGAGTGAGTTTTTCCCCACACTCGTGAGGTAGAGTGAAACCTAGGAGTGTCATTGACGACACCATAATCCCTGGCACAATCAAGTTCACCAAGTAAAACAAGGTGCGACGCTGAATGATTATTGTAAAGGTGACATCAACATACGGCTCTGGGCAACAAGCGTAATACTTGACATTCCGCCTCCCCGGGACCGCTACACATTAATTAATCAAATTTCCCATAAAAATATAATTTTCTCTGTGAAAATCCAAGACACAATAGTCATTATCAATTATATGAGCAATATTAGTTGGAATGTTCAACATGTGAAATTTTTTCACTTATAGAATCCATATCGCGCTGTCCACTGAAATAATATATAGTAATTGTGGTGGAGAAAATCTTTTGCCGGATATCCTACAATTAATTTATCGTATGCCACTATCGTCAATTTGTAAATGGTCGCCTCGGTTTTCTGCCTCCTTTTCTCTTTTCTTGTGTACGATGGGCTATATATATATGATGAAGAGAAAAGGTGAAAGCGAGAGGAACTATCTCACACTATTAATTATGATCTCGTTGCAGATATTGTCTATGGAAATTAATGGAATTTTTCATAAAAGTGGTTGAGAAATGCTGAGAGCAAAAAAAGTTTAATCAATTAGTATCAAAACATTAAGTTTTCAAGTGGGAGTAGACTGTGTGGTCAAAGTAAATGTCCTTGGAGTAGATCTCACATCCTCTTTTTTAAGGGGAAGAATCTTCTATAAATTGTTGTCAACCAGGTCAAGTCATTTATTTACTGTATGCAACATTAAAGTTATCATCTATTGGTCAAGATTCATTAAAAAGTGATGTCTTTCAAAAATATAGTTTCACTTTTTATGGTTTCCTGGGAAGCCAGTTTAAAGCGAAAATGGTGTGCGTATAATTTATAGTGTTTTTTTAATATAAAAAATTTGTGGATAAAAAAAACAAGTTTCAAAATACCAAAAAAGTTGTCATTGTAAGCAAAAATATTTTGCACAAATGTTTTCCAAAAAACAAATACAAAAAATAGTTGTTTGATTAAGAAATCAGTATTATAAATTTGTTTTGGATGCGTACCTAAAGATAATTTTTCTCCTGAATCGGGAGGCAGTGTAAACCCAAGCACGGCCATTGAGGCGATTAAGACGCAAGGAACGATTAAATTGAAGAAATAGTATAGCGTACGCCTTTGTATGTGAATCACAAATGTTATATCTACATAGGGTTCTGGACAGCACGCGTAATAGTTTGCAGTTCGTTTCCCAGGAACGCCTACGCACACATACACAAGTTTGTTTTTTAAACGTGGAAACGCATGTCGTTCAAGCCGCGAGGGTCACGTGTCACGACGATCATCATCAGTGGTTGTGGATAATTGGTTGTTGAGAAAAAAGGAGAGAGAGAAAAATGTAAAAAAAAAACACAAAATATTTGTTAGCGCGTCCTTAAAACCTTCATGTTCAATTACCCTTAACTATTTCACGTAAAAAAATGCTTTTATGCTTGTTTTCCGGTTGGTTATCCCTATCATTGATTTACTTAACCCTCATTATTTCTTTTCACTTGGTGATTTTTTTTTCAACACGAGGGAACTTGTGCAGTAGATATTGCCATCTGGCGAATGACTCGTGAAATGAAATTTCATACTTTTCATCTCTTTCCTGTTTCTTCTTTTGGATAAACTTTTGGCAAGTATAAATATTTCTGGCAAGTGGTAACTACCCATTCACGCAAAAACTGTTTAAATATACTGAGAAAATTATATCTATGATATAAAAATGTTTTTGTCTGAGAAATAGTGAGACTGTGGGCATCTTTAAATGAATATTATATGTAGTAGCCAGACAAAGAAAGAAAAAAGGCTCCAGTGAAAGCATAATAGCTCTCTCTAACTGTCGTAGTAACAGGAGTAGTAGTAACGGTAGGAAGAAAAAAGGCAGCGGAAAGTGCCGTTGCTTTGCCATGACTACCGAATCCAGCATCATTCGTTACCACGATGAGTAGTAGTACCACCACCAAGAGAATACATGCCTCTTTGACAATGGTGGTGGTGTGTGTGTGTCTATATATCTGGAGCATGTGTCAGAGTGGAAAAACACACGTTTTCAAAGGAATCCGAAAGAAAAAAGGCAGATATATCCAGTTATGCTCCTCTGAAGAGGAACAACAACTTTCACTCTGAGAGAAAGCGAGAAAGAGAGAGAGATAGATGGGTTTGCTTGGAAAAACTGGAGAGAAGAGAGGAAAAGCACTAGCGGCATTTTCCTTGTAAATAGTTTCTTTTCTTGTTTTTTTAAAGAGAGAAAGCTCTAGCCTGTCTAGCATTTATAACGTGGGGATGTTATATGGCACCAACAACAAGAGAGAAAGAGGGAGAGAAAAGTGAAAGTTCTAATGGTACTTTCACTCTGTATCTGTGTATGCTCTATATATACACGTTTAGCTCAAGTCTGAAAGAACGTTATCACGCTTTCTCTTTTCTTTTTTTCTTTCTCTCAGATGTTGAAGGTTGATGATGCTGATAATGCTGGTGCTGCTGCTACTTCTGCCGCTGCTCATGGTATGGTGGTCTTAGTGTGGTATCGTGTGTTGTAGTTCAAGTTTTGTGACAGCTGCAAGGGAGCAAAAGCAGCCTTACTACCACTCTTCTTCATTTTCCTCTCTCTCGACAACGACGACGTAAGAATCCCCCACAAAAACCAAACCACACATAGACACACACACACATATTCGCTTTTGCTCACATCTACTACTAACTGATACAGAAAACACTGCTGTTATTATGGCTGCCTTCTTCTTCTTTCACTACCAGTGAAAGTTACCATTATCATGGAGAAAGTAACCGAGTGAGTGACTTAACTCCCCTTACAGTCCAAGCAAGCACAGTGAACTTGTTCCCTTCAAAATTTATATTCTATTTCTGCCATATACAAAGATATACTATCACCAAAATAAATGTATTGGATAGGGATCATTATGATATAAGTATGCTTTGCAAACATTTTTTAGGTGTCCCTACCCATTATGTATTTTACTTTCTCTCTATCAGCCCTAAACTTTCTCTCCTTTAGAAGCTGAGTTCCAGTCAAGTATGCTACTTTACTCTATTGTGAAACAACAACGAAGACGACCATGTCGACGAAAGAAACCCAGGAAAAATCGATCAGACATAAAACGGCTGCTGCTGGCCCATTTCACTTTCACATTTCCTCTCGTCCCTTTTTTATTCGAGGGTAATTTGCCTGCCTTCAAGAATTTTTCGGTCAGGTCAATCGGAAAATGGGATGTCATGTTGTTTAACTGGTTCACCAAGTGAGACTATTTTCAGTTTAAATCATTGTCATCTACCTATCACTCTTCTAATTTGAGAATGGGGATCTGATGGTCATGGAATCAATGCAACGAAGAGAATTTTTATTTTTTGTATTGTCAAATCCATGTAATCTTCAATCTAATGCCAGTGTAGCACCCGAATAACAATTTGGCGAAAGCGATGAAAGGGGATTGCATTATGATAACAATAGAAAATAGAGGATTACTAATCCGTCTCATACCTTTGAGTTCCCACTCTCCATTCTTTATGAAACTGCTTATATCTCCACCTTCCTCGGATTGCAGTTGGAGATCCAACTGGAAAAAACAGAATGAAAGAGAAATGTGAGTACAATTGTCATAGAAATTTGGTTCGATGAGGTGCACCTTGTCAAATGGTGAAAGTTATGTCAGTCCAGACAATTTTTGAAGGCACATTTTGCACAGATTAGATTAATAATATCTTGTTGGATTTTCCGTCGGCTGGATTAGTAGTTTCAAGTTTCATTCTGAAAATGTCTACCTGAAATCCGTCGTATGTCCATGAGCCAAACTTCATCTCGCATTTCTGCTCATCAAAAGGGAACCAGGTAATGTCAATTTTACAAGTGCTCTTGAAAATCCCCGGTGGGATGTAAGAGCAGCTCCCGTTGTTTTTCACGACTACATTTGTAGCATAAGTTCCGTCGAACCCTTCATCGGCACTGGAATGCAATAATTAGTTGGTAAATGATGAGGAATATTGAATATTATTCTGAGCTGCTGAAAATGTTGAGAAGAGAGAAGAAGGCAGCTTCAAACCTACCTATTGTACATTAAAACATCAGGCTTCCAAATTCGATGTGGTGGGATGCGGAGGTCGGTCACGTTACCGAACTCACTGGCATTCCATCTGAGGTTAACGTCGTTCCATTCCTGATTGATTTTTTATTTCGATTGTTGAGAATAAATTTTGTGTCGCGTTCGCGGAAAGATACATATAAGAAAAGATGAATATTATTATCCAATTTACAAAATTATTTTTGTGTTTTCCAGACTGTTTAAAAACGAAATAAAAATTTTCCTAGTAAATTAGGTTTCATTTTTTCATGGAATTTTGCACACTGCCGGAGAAGGTGAGAGAATTGCAAAACTTTCTCCGTATAAAAGTGTGCTCTTGTTTCCATGGAAAAATAAAACTGTATTCTTGTGAAATAACTAAATAACCAGAGTCAGTGGTGAAATCCAGGAAAGGTTTAAGGGAAAACACATGAGAGAGAAGAGAGAACCACTGCTCAACACTTTGCTGTCTGAATAATTTAAAATTGAATAATATTTTGTAAATGTTATGGATACACTGGAAGAGACTAGCAAAGTGACAGAGAAGTGATGAGTTTTGACAGGTAAACAAATACACAAAAATATACAGATAGATAACAAGTGAACCGAAAGGGATTACACTGAACAGAAGAAAGCTTACGAGAAATCATAAAAGCGGAAAACAAGATCATTATATAGTTATTTAGGGAAAAAGCGTGGAAAAATTTGAAAGCTTGAGAGTTATACGCGCAAGCAGAGAAAGTAAGAGAAAGCAGAGATGTGAAAGTCAAGATTTTCGCGAGCTAACTGTGGCGCCATCTACTACAATGGGTGTAAACTACTGTAAGAAAGAAAAGTTGTACTTTCACTGAAGTGCATCTGAATTGGTATAGAGGGCATCCCTGTAGAGTTCAATATGGAGACTCCATTGATTTTTGTTTGCAACTCGAATACCTTCACGGTAACTTTTTTTCAAGATTTCGCTAAGCGAACTGTAAGTATAAGAGCTTGTTTCCTAGCTCAGCTGGATGATGGCGCTGTCTACAAAATTGGCATGTTTTTGACAGGAAATGGGAAATAAAGAAGAGGAATGGAGAAAGCAAGGCCAAGCCCAATTCTCACTGATTCCTCTCAAGTTATTTTATTGCTGCTTTGAGAGCAAAAGAAGGGAGTTTAGTGTCCAAGTGAATTTTTATCCGGGATTTTTTATAGAGACAGACAGATACAAGAATTCGTAATAGGTTTACAAGAAATGCTTTTTCACTTTCACTTTTTCTCTTCCTGACAACTTTTATTTTTTTTAAAGAAAGAAGAAAACAAGTTGCGACTCGACTACTACTGCTGGAATTTTTTCTCCTCTCTGTATTTGGCGGATAGCATGTGGTCCTGTCTGAAAAAATCAAGGCCTGTCAATCGAAAGGATACAGAAAAGCAAGAAGAGACTTTGAGAGGAAGAAGTGAGCAAGACAATCAATGCTAAATTGCCACAAAAGTATCGTAAACGATTTTACAACTTTTGGGCGGTCGGAATGGGAAATGCGAAAACCCAAGTAATTACTTAAGTGTGTATAGATTTGAGAGAGAGCTTCTCTCTGGCTTGTCCCATTTGCAAAGGAGAATTGATAGCGTCCATGCACACACACAGTGCTTTCACCGATTATACAACTTTCTCTATTTTTAACTTTTGTATATCTTTGTTTTGTTTGTGTTTTTGAAACTGAATAAATAAATGTGTTTACCAGAGTACCCCTTTTAGTCAATTCTCTCCTCATTTCTGATTTTCCCTTCCTCTTGCGAAAAATGCTTTCACTCTATTGAGATATTCGGGACATTTATAAGCTGTATAATATGTACATCACTAAAAGGAGGAGAGAACTGATGAAATGCTCAGTGGAGTGTGAAAGGTCTTGACTTGGCTTGCCTCATCACCATCATCATCATCATTCGGCATCAGAGACATATCATCATATTTTTTTGCTCAAGTCAGCAGCAAACCTATTATGTGTGTACCCAAAGAGTCATCATCATCATCATCATTTTCCCTCTTTCCACATGGTTGACTTGCTGCATGTCTCTTGGCGTTTAGTAACCTCTTACGCAAAGGAAAAACCTTGATGATCACGATGATCATGATGATGAGCAAGACGCAGAGCTCTGATGAGAGAAAATATAATCTTCAGAGTCAGCCCAGTCAAAACGCATTATTACTTTTACTCTACTCAAAGTAATTACAATTTCGTTGGATGAAAACCTACATCTCTCTACACACAGATACATGAGTGTATACATTTTTCTTACATTTACTAATATTTCTCACGATGCATTCAACCATATTACATTTCTATGGATTTTTTTGTGCTGTGCCATTTCAAGCAAACTGATACATTCGACAGAATATAAATGCAATTTAGATTAGAATGTCTAGTTGGGATGCTGGAAATTCCTGATTCCTCCTTCATTCGCGGAGTTGCTTCCAATTTTGTACTTTTTCTCGTATTGATTCTATTGATTAGATAAATGAGTTCTGCACCAATTTCCTGACAAAAACTTGAAACTTTTTAAGACTCATCAAAAAAATTATTCCGAAATCATCAGCATTCAGTGAAAATAGATTTACTATTCTTTCAACCAGTAAACTGGTTCTTTTTTGTTTCTGGGGACGCATAAAGAGAACAAAAAATGAAACTCAAACAGAAATGGGGGTAGACAGCAGCGAAATATTATGTACAGATTCAGCATTTTTTTTCTCGGATGCACTACAAAAAGCAGGAAAGCAGACATACGAGAAAGCAGGATATAAATATGACTTAATCTTATACCCAATCTGTTTTGACGAAACATGCATTACATTTTATAGATGCTATCAACCACGTCGACAAGCTACTACTTTGTATCTGCTGAAATATCTCATTTTTCAAAACCCTCTACTCAATCTAAAATACACACACATCTTTCTACTATAGCCATGCTACAATATGCTCTTTTGCGTCAGTTTTTTCTCAATATATTGCCACCTACTTACAGATTATACGCATTATGCTAACTGCTTCTCAAAAACTGTGAGACAAAAGGAAAAACTAGAGGAACCGGCAATTCAAATTTTCATTCCAAATAAAAATCACAATTCTACAAGTCATTCATCATTCCTCATGCAACAAATCTCATTCACCCTTTTGACGTATCTCCATTGTATCAAATCGCATGCTCATAATATTTTGATGCACAACTTATCTATACCAGTTAATTTTATTAGTTTAATCGTTGATTCCTCTTTTTTTATAATTACCCTTTTTTCGATACAAGAAGGACCGGCGTTTTCTACGAAGGAATTGTTTATACGGTTTTTCCTTAGAATTTTTTGTTAGTGCATAACAATAGATTGTAGGTATCATTACCAAGAAGAAGATGTGGATGGCTCATAAGAATACAGAGAGAAATATATATTATTTTATATATATATATACATCGATTATATATAATTATAAACATTACACAACCAAAAATATTTGTATGGGTGCTTCAAAAAAGAAATAGTTGAAAAAAATACAGTATACCAAATAAATTTACAAAAATATAAGTTTGTAAACTGTTATGTATAAAAAACAACAGTCTATTATGTTCTTTATAACACAGAGACGACTTATTATTTAATAGATTTTTTATGGGTTGATGATACGGCCAAAAAATAGATAAAAATATATAAGAACTATTTTTGTAGTGAGTAGTATGCCAAAAACAGCGTAAAAAGTAGTAGTAGTTTTCATAGATATAGTTTTTGGTTGTTGTTAATCGTACTTATGAATTATTATTTATATATCTACTAGAAAAAATATCTGTATATAGTGTCTACAGCAAAAAAGTCAGTGAAAAAAGTTGACGGCAACAAAAATAAGTTTTTTTAGGTTCAAAAATGTTCCGCTGCAAAGGTGCGAGCGACAGTGTGAAAGACATTGGGAGGAAAAATTTATAAAGCGTGAGTTTCCTCCGCGACTGTCCGTTTAAAAATTTTGTAGTTGGTCAAGGGAAAGATTTGAGGAAAGTGTGATGAAGGATGATTTTATAATCAGACGCACAAGAAAGGAAATTACAATCTCCAACTTTCACCACCTTCAAAATCCGTTTATTTTCAAAATTTTTCAAACCATGGAAACCATGAAATGTCACCTTTCTTGTGCGTCTGAGAAAACACGATGTGGCTAAATCTATCGACTACATATTCTCAGAGGATTTTTTGGAGAAAGGTCAAAAAACGTATAATATCCATAAGTTGGTTTACCACAAAAAATTAAATACCATTTTATACTAGAAAAAATCAAGATATTTTTGTCTTTTCGTTTATTTTGAAGTCATTATTGTAATAATAAAATCTTCCAAATTTTTGTTTTGTTTGCTTTGTTTTGAGTAAAAAACACTCACCATTTTTAACCAAATGGTCGTGATTAAGAGTTGATTCTTCTCGTCCTATATTTTTTGCAGTGTCAGGTCACAAACAACCATTGATCAAGATACAAGAGAGACAGACAGACAGAGAGAGTGTGTAAATGATGATAGGTTTTTTTGTTTGGAAGAAGAAGAGGGGACAAGTGTTTGCATGCAAAAAAAGTTGGAGAAAAAACACAGAAACAGAGAGCATTAAAAATTATGCTATTGTTTCAATCAAACTATGAAAAAATCTTCTAAGATTTTCATATCTCTTATTTTCCCACAAAATTTTTGTAAAGAGATTAATAAAATTTTTGACTTTTACTATTTGAATATTTTGTAGATCTTTTTTTACCAGTACGCTTTACGATAAACACCATACAAAAAATTGTTCTGATAAAAACCGGTAAAATGACATAATGATCCCACATCACAAAAAAGACAAGATTACACACATCGATATTACACATGATATATAAAATACGGAAATTACAATTTTCGATTGCATATTTAAATAATTTATATATGATTTACTTTACAAGATACTGAAAAAACACGATATAAAATAGTACACAAGTACTGGAAAAAATATACTTTTATACGACGGCTTTCAATCAGGCATCTCCATTTTGATCACCTTTGCTTTACCTCACTAGCCAAAAATCTTGGGCAATCTTGGAATGTGTGTCCTGCAAAAAAACACATACCTAGGGAAAGGGATAAAAAAATTGAAATAGAGATGTATATTATAATAGTAGATAAGATTATAATGTAAAATTTTTGTTTATACAAACTGTACAGGACGACGACAAATTACGAGATCGAGTATTATATAGCAATTAAAAAATTAATACAAGATAATTAGAAGTTTTATGTGTAAAATAGATCATCACACGCATAGAAGTGAAGCAAAATTTGCCAAAAAACTTGCAACACGAGTCTATAGAATTAAACACACGGACCATTATCAAGAAGCGGCAGCTTATATAGAATATGCGTTGGTTTGGTGGGTACATATTTACAAAATTTGGGGGATAAAAAACTATCGAGATAATCAATCATTATAAAACTTACATGGACCCAAAAGTATTCCCAAAAATTCTGTAAAGGATTGGAGATTGTTTTAAAAAGGGAAAGACAAGCCCAGAGGATTTATTTCCAGTGCAAAACGAAAATATAATTTATTCACTAGACCTAGGACCTTATGGGTCCACTAATAATAATTACAAATATCACTGAGCAATTAGCATTGGCCACTTGCAGTGTTTTAGATGAGTTGTGACCACTTTCAGTTTCCTTGGGATCCATCCGTTTCTCGAATTATTTGGAAACTTGAAAGTGGTCACAAATACCGAAAACAACTGCATCAAGTGGCATTCTGGTCTTTTTGCAAGGAGACAAATGCTTTTTGACGCAGAGTGATACTTGCATTTGAAATTAATGAAGAAATGAAAAAATAAATGATACCCGTTTTTACAAATCTTTTTTCCTCGTGTGTGAAATTCATTTTATGGGCGGGCTTTGGATTCGTAGAGGATTTGGATAAGTCGCGACGATGGTGATGATGTACTCATATAAATATTTAAACGGACCAGTAAAGATGTGTGGTCCGTTAATCTTACAACTATTAACACATATATTATGTAGCAGTTTTACTAATGTTTATTCAAAAATGTTTTGCCGTTTCAAAAATAAATAAGAAACCACACTACACAAAAATGTTTGTGATGAAATCATCATCGTCAATAAGTTCCGTGTCATCATCAACAACATGAACTAATAGTTTACTGTAAAAAAATATATACTTACTTTATATATATTTAGTTAATGCAGATAAATATATAATGAGCAGGTATATAAAACAGGGAGAATATAAGGAGAGTGCAAACTGATCGCAATTCCATAGCGTTCCAACAAAAAACCTGCTGGGATACATACCTCAGGGTAGAAAATAATTAGTAAAAACAACAATAAAAGGGTTGTCGCACACAAAAGAAACCAACAAACCAAAAGAATCGAGGGAAAATGCAACCAATTTACTGTACAATTTTTAAAAATATTTAGCACAATTAATTACACTCTGCTGTTGCTGCTGCTGCTACATTCCGGCTGTACTCGTGAGATTTTCAATGGAATGGTAAACTGGATCAAAAAATTGCGTAAAATTTGTCATTTAGTCAGCAAGTGTAATTATAGGGATGATAATTTGCAGTTGTAAATTATATACACCTTATTATGATAATGATACTTTGGGTAGTGGTGATGCTAGTGTTTGGAAATGACATACAAGTACTTATATACAACAGTAGGTTTATTTTACTCGCATTCACAACTCATTCTCAAAATTCTAATCGATTGCTGCTGAAATAGGAAAACCACAACAATTGTGAGAGAGAAATGTGAGATGACACCACTTTTTATATACATTTTGCATGGATGCGGTAACAACAAAGGTTATTCCAAACGTCTCTACATTATCAGCACAGAGAAAAATTGCAGCAAAATATAGAGAGAAATCTCGCGCACACTAAAACAGGAGAGAAGTATATTATAGCGAGGGGCACAAAAAAAGTATTTTTACAAATTCCAGTCATTATTCTAAAAATGTTCTGAACATTTTTGGCAGGGTAACCAAGACAAAAAATAAATAAACGAGGGGAAAGCATTATTACTTGTCATACATTATTGATACTTGAAAACAAAGAAGAATCAGAACGAAAAGTGCCGATGTGGCAATATTTTGAAAATTTTAAAATCTTTGGTCTTTAATAATATCTGCGTTTATAACACTGATTATTGCTGCACATAATTGTTATAGCGTTACTTGGCATGACTTTTTATAAATTCAACAATGTTGACACTTAATTTTTTTTCTCAGCCGGACATCCTAATGTAAAAAAAGGAATTAAAAATGAAAGAAATGTGTGAACGCTACTACAGGGTCACTCTTTTGAAACTGTGGCACAGTTGCATAAGTTGTGAAGGAAAGAGAGGGTACAAAAGGGAATACAAATGCAGGGATTTCCGCTAAAGGCACATGGCACATTCATCCTCTAATTATTATAGTAACAAACAAAATGCTGGCAGTAAAAATAGATATATTTTTTCGTCTTATAATTTTGTATTATCATCATGAGCCCAGAGAAGATGATCAACTTAAGAATAAATTACTTTTGTCGGTATACTCAAGATGGAAAGTTTTTTCTTCAAACTGTTTTACATCCACATAAAGAAACTAATGGTAACAATACAGGTAGTACAAATTGTTTACTGGAAAAACGTACCAATTTTTTTGTAATAATAATTATAAGAAAGTATAAGGCGCGCGCGACAACAAACAAACTGAAATGAGAAGAATAATGAAAGGGGGGTATAATACTTTGCTAAAGAGAATATAAGAAAGAGACGAGATAATATAGATAGAGAAAGAAGGCAAAGAAGGTGTTAGTTTATATATTTTTCTTGATGACTTGACTAGGGGAAAATTTTTGCAAATTCTTTAAAAATGTGAGATAGATTTCACCACCTTTTTGATCAAGGTAACTAGGGAAAGGCTCATATACCACGTTAGAATCTGTTTATCCGAAAGACTAGCAGTGTGCAAACTTCAATATAATTTTTTATAGTCTTTTGACAACGTCTCTTACATGAGCACTCCCTTAGTTACGTTTTATCTCTTTTTCAAGGAACTTAAAGAAACGGAAAGAGAAAATGAAAAAAGGAAATTAAAGACAAAAAAGAGTCCCTAAGAAATTTCTTTGAAAAAAGTGGATGATGATGCAATATGTGGTTGTATTATATGCAGTACTTACCAAATTTAGCCACGTATTCGTAATTAGAATTTGATTCTTTTCATCCTACAACACGGTCATGTCAAAAAGTACGAACACAACACACAAGACAAGACAGAGTTTGTTATCAAGTTATTATTTTTAAAGAAAAAATTATTATAAATTACCCAAACAAAACAGAGCAGAGAACTGAGTATTAAAATTGTTATTTATATATAAAGTGTATGGATTATTATTCACTATTGATGATTTCTGTTAAGGTTTAACAAATAAAATCCTATACAAATTTGTTGAGACATCATTATAAACTTTTGTAAATTTTGAAAAGTTTTTTAGCGTAAATCTTAAAGATGAAATGCTCGAAATGTATATAAGTTCAGAGGTAATCTTTCTATTTAGTTGATTACTATTATTAATATAATTATTATAAATTTCCGCTATCCCTAATAACGCCTTTTCATAAGTATGAAGGATGCAGTGACGAGAAAGTAATTATTTTGTATGAAAGAAGCTCGTTTTTTCTCTATAATTACATACAATTCATTTATTCACAATGAGTTTGCTTTCCTTTGACAGAAAAATAATTGATGCTTGAGACATTCTAGTAAAAACAAGTTGTTTACATATTTTTTCTCCCTACACGTGGACACCTGCTGAGGTGTGAAAATATTCTCGAGTTACAGAAGGAGACATCAGAGGAGTTGCGAATGTTGCGATGTTACATCAATTTACTTACTACACTGGTTTGAAAATTATATATACGAGTTTGGCCAGACGTGGGCATATGTCCTGAAGCAGTGTTTGGAGTAAACAACATGAATAATGAGATGTCTGTGTAGAGACGGCTTTGAAGAGAGAGAGAGAGAAACATGCGGATTCCAGGTAAATAAGTGGAGTGCACAAACATGAATTTTAGGGATAGAAGAAAATGTCGCTGTCGCATGGGATATGTTTAAAAATTCACTTGTGATGTGTTTTATCACCTTTCTGAAGAGGTGCTTTGCTTTTGAGAAAAAGACTATTAGTTGATAGCATTCAAGTTTTGGAGAAATTGAAAGCTTGAAAACATTCACTGATCTGAAAGAAGATTCATTTTGCTGGATTCTGCCGTATTGTAAGTAGTTTAGAAGATGTTGGAATTATCCAGAGATTCCAATGTAGATTTATTGATTTCAAACAAAGAATAACCCTTTTGTACGAAAATATGTACCTACCTACTTTTCATGCTTTAATGGCAACAAATGAAATGAGCGCGTATTCTCTTCATTTCCAAGCTGCTTGTGCAAAAGACATTCAAGTGCGCGTTAGATTGGATTTTCAATAGATGACAGAAAATACAATAGCACTTACTTACCCAGACAAAACACAATTCTTTTTATATCTAGAATGGATGACAACTCGTTATAAAACCCATTCAACTAAAATTTATAACTTGTTGAGTAACAAGTAAATACTTAATAGGATGGGAAGCCTTTAAAAAAGTACGACGAGTACCACCAAAGCTGATCTAATTTTCGTTTTTCTACAAGAATAATTTCACATGAGTTTTGCAGGTTAGGCAACAATCATTAATTTTTAAGCATCTTTCATGATACATTCCATTCCCTATTTTTTATACATTTTTAGCGACATAATCCTACTATCGAGAAAGTTCACGGCGAAAAAAAAATTGTGAAAGTGCTGCTGGTGATAGGCTCCTAAAACTCATTACCAAGTCATCAAAGGGGATCATCACAACTTTACTTTTTTTTCATCTACACACACTTACATCTCGAAAAACACAAAAACTATGAAAAATGCACACACGCGTACTTTTTGGTCTCTTCTATAATAGTAATGACCATCATTCCCTTTCATTAGCAATTTTTTTCCCTCCTCCGACTATCCCAAGCTGCTGGTGTGAAATCGAGAAAAAAACACAGTTTCCCTTAAAACTTAAAACAAGGTTGACAGGGTGCAACCATGTTTCCTCCACACGCGCAATGTCTACCTATTGCTGTCACTAAACTCATTTTAAAAAATTAACTTTATGATCAAGTTATCGAGACGAAGATAGAGGAATGTTTATACATTCCGTCTACTTTGTATACTAATCTGTATATTTTTCCCTGAGAGTGGATAGACATCACGTTCTTCCCATTATGATGATGATGACGGTCATTAACATCATCTGCAGTAGAACTGGTGGAACGAGTGTGTATCATACTGCAAAAATGGGAACTTTTCCCTTTTTTCTTCAGCATGAAAGCCGAAAAAAGGAGAGGAAATTGCCAAAATAAATATGACAGAAGAATAGGAAGCGTTAACCATGTTCCTTAAAAAATTTCTGCGGGTATACTTTCTCTAGGTACAATCCCGCTGCATCCTTCCTCTCTCCTTTTTCCACCAATGTTAATCCTCATCACGTCTGGGAGAATGGTGATGACGATGATTTTTTGGAAGGAAGAAACTCTTATGGGAACAATGCCTTCTAATATTTATGTCAAAACCAAAGACTTGGTTGAAAACACAAAGAAAACCAAGGAGGCAAAAATGTATAAAAAATACTTTGCTTATTTTACGCTTTCACTCGCTGTCCTGCTGTTCCTCCTGTTGCCCAAGTTAGACAGGATGAAAAAACAAGACAGGAGAGAAGGGAGAGAGAGAGAAATGTTGACAGTGGAATTTGTAGTGGAGATTTTGATGTTTTCATTTTGTGGAGAAAGCACGTTGAGATTTTCAGTGAAAGTAATGATGCCTGTTCGTATTTTTGCGTGTGTGGAAAGAGAAAGAAAAGAAAGGAGAAAAATATGTTGTCATTGTTCCAGAACTGAAGGAGCAAAAGAGAGATGATGTAAGAGAGTGCTTATTATTATTATTAATGATATGAGTTTTTTGGCACGCAACCTCATAAAAAGTAATATTTGCTCGAGCATGATTATGATGTGTGATAGAAGTGAAGAGAGAAAAAATAGTGCGTGTAATATGCAAGAAAGCATATGTTGAAGACGTCAACGAAACTCTTTATATGAGGGTTTTAATGCAGAGGAAAAGAGAAAACAAGCAGATTTGTGTTTAATTATCATGTGGAAATATTTTTTCTCTTGAAATACATATCATATTTTCCTCTTTATCTGGGAGAAAGTAATTACAAGTATGGCACAATTTATACATTTTGAAATGTCATCTCCAAAATATGTTAGACTCGTCCATTCATTTCCTTTTTCTTGGCTAGTTTTCAACATTCTTCTTATCTTTTCGGAGAAAGTTAGTGAGGGGAAAAACTCTGCTCTTATGAAAGAGAATGACGCACATCCTCCAGAAAGTGAGATACTGGTAGTCTATATAATGTGATATGATTGCATGCAATGAACAAAAAGGAGGAAAAAGTTTCTTTGGCGAAGAGAGAAAGTTTTTATTTAGCATGCTCGTCGCTCACATTATTATACACGAATTATAATGCTTTATTGCTATGTATTATATTTATTTATTGATTTCTTTTAAAGAAAGCTGATCATTTTGATTAAGTTCTCTGCCTCGAGGGTCCCTTTTTTCCTTCATGGAGTGGAGGAATCAAGCAGTCGAGAAGAAAAGTGTATGCTGCGGCTCTAATACCCTCTTATTAGCTTTCCCCTCAAAAAAGTATATTCGTGCATGCTTAGATGGATCCTTTTATTTTGCTAATATAAATATTATCCTTTTTCCTTTCCGCACACCTGTGTCCTCATGTCCTTTATCGTTAACAGAAGAGTTTCCAATTGGAAAGGGGTACGCACGAAATTAAAAAAGTCCACCTTGTTTCCGCCCATCCTACAAGATGCTTCTTACAGATTTCAAAGATCTTAACATAAAAGGTTTTTTTTTCTACTGTGTGACGGGATGTGTATCGAGGAAAAAGGGAAAACAAGACAGGAAGGAAAAGAACACAAGAGAAAATTGTAAGCTGGCCACTTTCCATTCTTCTTTGTGTACTGTAAGCATATATAATTTGTTGAATGAATAGGACCAGTCTACTAACTGTATATTATTTTCTGTATATTTTGATAGGGTGAACCAGAGGATACGCTTTTTTTCGCTTGCTGTTTCCCGCACAATAGAAAGTAGCTGGCTGCTATGCCGCGTGGGCGGTTTTCAAACTGAAATGGGTCCGTATCCCTTTCTTTCCCTTTTCTCATCTGCGGCTGACATGTATTCCTTTAGACGAGCGGAGAACGAATACCCGGGGACTTTGCCTTCATTTTTTTAGCATGCATGTTACGGCTACTATTCTACAAAGGAAGACTTTTCACTTGTGTGTATGTGACGTGGCGCTTTTTCCTTGACGTGGTTTTAAGTGCAGAGTGAAAATACAAAGTAGAATGGGAGAGGACGTTGTGCAACATTATCATGATTGCCATGCATAAAGTGTATGTAGGCACAGGGCTGGGCTTTTATACAGCTGCTGTCTCTTTGCTTATGTATTTTTAATGGCGGTACTTGTTCCAGGCGGTATACACAGAGTGAAAGTAGAGAGGAACAGGAAAGAAGAAAGGAGAGGAAGAAGAAGAAAAAAAAACTTGAAGAAATATGTGACCAGCATTAAAACCTTGTATTGCATGCATTTCTTGAGATGGTCTGTCGGGTAGTGGTGTTGAGTACCTATGTAAAAATGAGATTAGAAATTTGCCGCAAGTACTTAAAGCGAAGCCGAGTAGTATCTTGGCTTTCAGTGTGTTCCCCCAGAAAAAAAATCATATATATTTTTTCTCCATTCGACTTGCACCCTTCACATGAGAAAACTAGCACGTGCGTCGCTTCCTTAAGATATTCTCTCTTTTTTTGCAATAACTATGTGGCACGCATTGTAAGCTCAGTGGTGTGACTATGAAAACCACTGTAATACGATGTACTTTCTCCGACAACTTTCTCCACTAAATTTCATCATCAGGTTTTTTCTCTCCTGTTGTCAAAGCCTCAAGAAAAAGTGGAGAAATCAAAGGCGAATGATGTAAAATACCATAGCGAGTAAAGTACTGAGTGCTTTCACTCTTCTCTCACCCGAAAACATTAAGTGATTTCAAAAAATCCAGTTTTTTCTCCGTTTTCTCTCTTTCTCTCTTTTTAGTAGGTGAAAGGAAGGGACAGTAGTAGTCTATGACAATTTACGTATGACTTTTTTAAAGGAATGTAAGGAAGGTGTAAAGGTAAGTTTAATGTAGGCATGTTGGGAGAAAAAAGGACGGGAATAGTGCAACGACACAATGATGACGGCGATGATGATGATCATCATGATGGCACTTCTCCGCTTTTCAAGTTCCTTTGTATTCCGTATTTTTTGTAATGTTGATTCCCACTCTCCACTACTCGCTCCCTCGCTCTTCTTTCCATTTTTTCCCCTCTGACTTAGTCGCCTGCTTCCTTTTCAGATCAGAGAGGAGAGAACATGAATCTTGAAAACAGAATGGATATACCTACCCACATGTATGTATCATCATGGAAAGAATCCAACAGTCACCAAGAAAAAAAAAATAGTTGCTTCCACATAGTAAGTAGGAGTAAAAAGAATGTATGAAAATCCATATACATATTTTAAAACCTGTGTACAGAGCGGCTAGTGAGAGAAGAGAAAGTAGGCGCATGAATACCAGTATAAAAGGCAAGTTTTCAAATATATATTTGTACATCCAACAATTCCCTCTCTTCCTTTTTTCCTGTATTCACACTAGAATACAGTGAAAGTTGTTGGGTGAAAGCATTGAAAAATTACAGAATGGTTATGGCTAGACGGCGTAGGAAAAAAAGAGAATGGAGAAAAAATGCCTTCAGACCATTGCACATCACGTAGTAGAAGATGTAGTGGCAGAAGAGAGCAAGCAGCGCATTAGGATTTTTCAAAAAAAAAAGAAGAAAAAAAGTTATATGGAACTTGAGAGAGTGAAGGCATCTATAAGCAAGCCTGTTTCCATATACAAGCTTTACAAGAGCCAGCATCAGCACCAGAGAGAGAGAGAGAAAAAAAAAAACTGGGAAACTACTTGGTGTATAATCTTTCCCCTCTCTTCTGTAAAGCCTACAGACATCATCATAGTATGGGGGAGTATAACATAATGAATATGAGGAGAAAGTTTTTCACAGGGAGAAAGTGAAAGATAAAATATCTGTGTACATATCTATGTATCTACAAAGTTTACTTAGTTGTGTAGCTCTGTAGTAGTAGTAGACACACGAAGAGAAGTGAAAACAGACGCATTGCGACATTAGAAGAGCTTCGTCCGCCAATATTACGTGATGCTCGCGCTCTCTCCCTGCTACTTTCTCCACTTTGTTGGCCTAGTGCCTGCGCTTTTTACTCACTTTACACTCTGAGAGTAACCCTGTTTGCCTTTGTAAAAAGAGGAGAAAAGAGAGAAAGAAAAAAAAACTTGCGGGTCATTGTATTCCTATAGGTACTTAAAGTTGGACTGCCCGTGTAAAGCGCACATATTTTTCTGTGTTCATCGAAGTCATAGTAATCATATCATTTTGTTATGGAATTCATCACAGAAAAGTCTCCACGTGGTCGTTTTCCATGCTCAGCAGCACAATTTGTCGATAAGCATAATCATCATCCCGGATGATACAAATCTGCGCAAAGTTTTAATTGAAAATAATTTCCATTATGAATTTAGCAAACTTTGCGAATAAGTAATTTTGTTTTTAACTCTGTGACATAATGGACTGCTTTCTCTCTCACTTTCTCCTCATGTTTCTGAGCGTTGATGCTTCACCAAAAAGTATTCTCTTTCTCTCTCTCCCTCTCCCTCTCACACAAACTACAAAACAACTCGTGGTTTTGGCTCACTTGATCATATGGGAATTCGTAAAATGGAGGCTCACTTTTCATTCCGTCAGACTAATCCTCTTGATACTTGTTTTCTCCTCGGGAAGCGCGAAACCGAGCTCCCCTTCACTACTCTCACTCATTACCACCCTGTCTCGTCGTCAGCATCACAATCATCATCACCATCACCGTGATCACCACCATTACCAGTTGTTTCACTCCTTGTGTGTGAGTCTCCACGTTTGTTCCCCAGTCATGATTGTAATTACGTTACTGGCACACACTTGCTCCCAATTTTCCCTACACTGGGTACTAAACAATAGGAGGATGCTTCTTCCGGAATACACGTTCATAATGAACTTTGCCAACCTGTATTAATCTATATATTTTTTCTGGGTCCATTACCGCCCATTAAAGTTTTATTTAATTTTCTCCATAAAGCCGTCCACAAAAGTGGCGCGTGGCCTAAATAAGTTGACCTTAAAAAATTACATCTAGCCAGTTTCACAAATAACACAAATATATAAACAACGGATATTCAAAAAGTAGGGAACCCATTTTCTCCTCAATGTATCTAAACGCTTATTACTGTCTTCAAAAGAAGCAACAGCGTTTCCTCTTTCCCTTGTCATAAAAAAGGAAAGGGAAAAAATCCTCACCGAAATGGATACGGACAAGTGTTCTGTTCCCACTTTATCATATTACAACTCTCCACTTTCTCCCACCGCTGGCACTACCAACAATTTTCATTTTTTTCCCTTTCTCTACAAAAGCTTCCCGTCTTCTTAACTCGCACGTACTCTGTGGAACACAAAACAAAATGCTGAAAAAGCACAGCAACATCGTGTAATGTACTATACAGACGAAACCGCCATCACCAACAACAATATCACCATCAAAAAGGCAAGAAAAGGGAAGAGAAAGGAAAAAATAGTAATAATAGGAGCAAAAGAGAAGCTTCTTCCCTTTTATTCTACTATACGCTTCTTCTTTGGAGAAAGTAAAAGGAAAGCTTATAAGGAAGACATACTCAGTCTCTCTCTACAACAAGCACACAATTTTCTCCTATTCTTCCTCTTTTCCCACGTTTTACCATACTTTCACTTATTTTCACTTGTTGTTTTTATATTCCATTTTTTACTTCTCACAACAGTTTATAGAGGGAGAAAAGTGGGAATATGTATTGAAGGAAAAAGTGAAAGACGACAAGAAAGAGAGAGAGAGAGAGAGGGAGAAGAAAAGAAAGAAAAATCGCCTTTCAACAGTTTGATCGATAGCTTGCCCATTCATTCTTCTTCTTCATCGTCTCTTTTACCGTCTTATTGAATCTCTTTTTCCTCTCCTACTTTCTCCAAAGGTTTGTTTCATCATGATCATCATGATTTCAATATTGGAAAGCAACAGTGTACATGTATATATAGTTATGGTATTTTATTACTGGAAATATTCAAAACGTTTGAAGATCATGTGAAGTGATAAGCAACACGCCACTTTTCTCTCTGAGAAAATAGGCTTTCCGGTAGAATGATTTTTCCTGTTAGTGATGGCACTGTACTAGGGCAACCAAACCATGTTCTCTCTCTTCCTACCACATATATACGAAGTGACAATGAAAAAATTTATTCCCCTAGAAAAAGCTAGTAATAATGGATGAATGCATGTCTTTTCTCTTCTGTATGTGTGGTCTAGCTACAAGTGCGAAAATGCATGTTACTTTGTGGCTGGAGAAAAAAAGCTTAAGGTTTTTTTTGGCTTTGATCCTGCTCCTGTGATCATCATCACACCATCGTCATCGGTCTCCTCATCATTAAGCCCTCTGCTTCTTCTTTCTACTTTGGATTGTTGATGATGATGTAAAAAGAGAAAGTGTAGGAGTTTCTACTACATGGGATTTACAAGAAGATCAAGAAAAAAGGGGAAACTTTTTTTTAGGTTTTTTAAAAAAACCTGCAGGGAACCTGCTCACATGATTTATAAATGTGGAGCACAGACTGGTATGCACAGTTGTTTGGATGGGTTAGTTGGAAATTTTTTTTGGTGTTCAAAGAGGAAAAAGATATGGTGGTGGTATGGTTGAATTGGATGTTCCACTTTGAGAATTAGGAGAGAAAAGACGCTTTTAATCTTGGAAGAAAGAGGAAACTTGAAACGAAAAGTGATTTCACCACGTTTCTCTCCCTCTCACTTTCTTTTTGCACATTTTGTACAGACACAGGGTGTTAGTGTAACAATAATTTTCTCTTTGAGATTTTCTTGTTTTCTTTGAATTGATTGGCTGATTCTGAGAGAGAAAGTGAAGGAAACGCGACGAGCTAATGAATAGATGGTGGTACCAGTCTGGAGAACGAAATTCCTCCAGTAAAAAAAACTTGCGAAAAATATATCTCTACAGATCTCTCTTTTTAGATTTTGTAAATTTTCCTAGAAATGAGCACGCCTTGTTAGGTTACAGAGTACTGCTGAAAAGTGCAAAGTTTTATAGATTGGTTTATTACCGACGGAATTTATACTCTGTGAAAGTTGATCAACTGCATCAAATTTTTTTCTCTCTTGCTTCGATGTATGGGCTGTGAAAGAAGTTCTATAGCTTTTTATAGTTTTCTTTTAGGAACTAAATAAATTGCACTAAGGAATTGGGTCAAGCAATAATCCGCGACGTGAAATAGAAAAAGTTTGAGAAAAATTAGCTTTCAATTCATTAACCAATCACGGATATAAATACTCGCCCTTTCTCCATTGCATAACTCAAGATAAAAGTTGAGCCTTAAATATATCTACTTTCTTGATAAAACGGAAGCAGATAGACTGCAACAAGGCGTGTATTTCACAAGACTAGATTTCACTGGTCATATGGGTGGTCTGCTCGTGATGACTTTTTTATGATTGTGTATGTACAGTGTTGTAGTTGAGCTTATTCAGACTAGCAGGAAACCCCCCACGGGGAAGTCACTGTAATTTACAGAAGATATTTATCTACATCTCCTGTTGTACACTTTACCCACTTACCTTTCAGCTAAAAACGCCATCTTTTTTACTCAACTATACTTTTATGCTTTCTTTGGGGGAAACTTGTGCCTTTCGGTACTATTTAAAAAAGTGGAAAACTTCATTATAAACATAAACGTATTGGGCTCAAGTGTACTTATGAGAGAGAAGGGGAACAAGAAAGTGTACATGATGTTGTAGGGCTGTACACAGGGAGAGGAAGTGAAAGTTTTTTTGCATAAAATTTTTGGAGGATAGAGAGTAGAAAGTTGTTACAAGTCACCAGAAATTCTTATCCTGTTTCCAACTCTACACTACTACACACAGTAAAATTCCTAGTTTTCTCTCGCTTTTCTAGAGTGTAAGTAAAGCAATGCATCAAAATGATGAAAGCATAGTTATGCCATATGTCTTGTGACATTTCGCGTATTTTTTTTCTTCAAGAAAATACATGTCCAACTGGTTACCCCTTTCTCTCTATATACATGGCACTTAATACAGCCATTAATGCACACAAACAAGAAAAAAGGGGAAGCAATGAAGGGAAAAAAAGTATGGAACTCGGAGAGTGAAAGCACAAGTACACTTTCTCCAACAGAAGGAAACAACTTTTCTCTCGCATTATTATATATAAAAAAGAATGGATACTACATCACCCAAATATATCTGCACTTTTCCTTTACAAATGAAGGGAAAGTAGTGCAAGTGACAGCATTATACAGAGGAGAAAGTACAATATACCTTTTCATTTTCTATTACACTTGTGAACTTTCCATAGCAACATCTCTTCAGGGGTCAATTAAATTTCCTGTCTTTCTCCACTCAAGTCACATCATTCACATCCCTTTCGTCGTATCTACACTATACACACTCTGTTTAAGCTTTTTTGCATTCTTTTGGAGAAAGTTTCGTTCAGGAAACAACTTGAGAAGACATCTCTCATCAAAGGTTATATAACTGCACCGTAAAAAATGCTTTAAGGACAGGAACTGAGACTCTTAATGTGGTCCTGTGAGTTTTCTCCTCTCAGCACAGAATCAAATTACTGTTGATCCCTAGAAAACGCGTTTCTTTTAACTCACCCCATTCAATCGAAACGGAGAAAATATGTTAATTTCATTTGCCCACCATCACTCACTTTCCATTTCATTCTTTCATTCATGAGTGTGTGTCGTGAGGTGGAATCGTTAAGATAACTTATTGTAAATGTAGACCGAAAAACGAGCTTCTTTCATTCAACTGACAATGTTGATCGATTTTTATGCAAAATTTTTTATAGCAAAAAAGTTAGATTCCTAAAGTTTCTTTTTTTCTGTATGAATTTATGATATTTACATTGCCTTGCATTTAAAAAATATGTACAAGTCAAGGACTTCTCTAAAAAAAAAATATTTATACACGTTTTCCGAGAAGAACCACCTTCGTACACTGAGAGAAGGTTATGTAATCAATATTTTTTCTGTACAAAATTATATACGTTTTATATGCATGTAATTACTTTTCATGTTTGACAATATATCTCATTTGATTATATATATTTTTTTTGCGAAATTTCATCGGAAATAGCAAGACTAGTAGTGTATGGAATAGTAAGCAGAAGTGGATAAAAAAAACTCGGTTGAGCGGACGCTTACCACATCAATGATTTGCATGAGGGTCAAACCAAAACTGAGCTGAAGTGGATCCGTCTCCTTTTCAACGGGACGCTCCAATGTATTGTACTTGTCGAGCAAGTGGTGCAGCAAACGCTTCTCATTGGGTCCTTGAAGAGAGCCTGGAAATAAAAAAAGTAGAGAAAAATACGATATTAAAAAATTTCAATTCAAAATTATATTAGTACTCCCAATTTTTAATTTTATTTCACTCCACCCATGATGCAAGCCTCCAATTAATTAACAAAATGTCATCAAATGATTTTTCCTACAAATTTAGACAAACGACAGGAGCATAAGGATTTGTAAAATTACTGGATAATATGCAATTTTCTTTTCCCCTTTCGGTTTTCCCGCTAGTAGACACAGTCAAGATTCTTTCCATCAATTCAATCTAGCGCCAGAGACCAACATCAGAGGAAAATCTCATTGTGTGCATGTGAGGAGGAGGAGGAGGACACGACACACGAGTGCAATCAGATCTCTGGTATTGGGATGTCTATACTCTGAGCCAATTTTTTCCTTGGCAAGGGAATGGCATGCTCAAATGCTCAACTTGTTTGGTGGACGAGAGGAAGATGAGAAAATGAGAGTGAGAGAGAGATTCAAGGATCAGAGATTGAATAAGGTGATATTGGAAGCGGAGACAGTAATTGATGCGATTTCTAGCCTGTTACATGGCTCCCCTCAGCCGGATTACATAGTTTTTTTCGTGGATAAGGTGGATATTGCGCGGAGATAAGTGATAACACACGCGATTCCGTATGGCGATATACTCAGAAAGCCTCTATATATTAGTGAATGTGTGTGTGTATGTGTCGTCATCAGTAATGTTAGGTATGTACAAGGTATGAAGAATGATGGCATGTCATGTCAGCCAAGAGCAGAGAGAAGAGTACAGGAGAGAAGATTGCTTCTGTGAGGAATTTTTTTGCGACCATTCTTTTTCTCCTGGATAGAGAGAGGGAAGGGAACAAGGTAATAGATTTCATGCTAAAAATTAGAAGCATTATTTCTTTTTATCAAGGAAAGAAAATATGGAGGGAAAAGGCAACTTTTTTTCACTGAATATTCTACAGTCTCTACATGAGTGAGTGGGGCTTTCATGAGTATGTACATTGTTATCAAAAAAATTGACAATCTAGGTTTTTATAGTGGGTGATGCGGCAACTCAAAAAATTGCGAGGCATATCTGGAATGAAAATCTGGAATGTTTTGAGAGCTCCTCCATATATGTCGAGTATATCCGGTCAAACGTTTTTGTGTTTCAGATAGACAAGGGAAAAGTTTAAATAGGGTACAAGGTAGAGGGGCCTGATGACGGAAATAAAGTCAAGTGACGGTCTCTTCAAGTAAAGGCAGTGAACCGAGAGAGAAGACAACTCAAATCAGAGAAAGGGTTTATAGGTAGCCTTTTCATGTATGTACAATAATAATGTGTGTGTGTATTTTTATGCTTCCCCTAGAGCTCATAAATTGAGTTGTCACTAGCTTTCTTCTGCACACTTTCTCCAAAAAATAAGGGAGAATTTTTTTCCTCGTTTTTTCTAGCTTTCCCCGTAAAATGGGGAAAGATTGTACATATATTTTGTGGAGATATACATTAAGTATTTTTTTATATGGCCATTACTTCTAAAAAGAAATTCTGACGCGTACATATTTTTTTCTTCCTCCTTTGCCGCCACCGCCGTATCCACCATTCACCACCTTTTCTTGTTCTTTCTTTTCGTTCTAAAAGTCCGTCTGCTTCCCGTTCCTACTAATAGAATGTCCGGTGAATCTCGCCTGGAGAAGATGGCTTTTGTTCTCCAACACTATACAATACCGTTACGTGGTGAAAGCTCACCACTTTCTCTCACTGAGAAAAAATTGCTTTCTCCTGCAGTAGCTCCGGTTTTTTCTGGTGGAGAGAAACCAGTCACTCATTCCTTTGCTGGCTTTGATAAATTTGAATTTTTTCGCCCAATATTATTTCATTCCACCATACCACCGACATCAAGACGATCCTCGTCATCACCTTTTTTCTCTCTTCTGTCTCTCGCTTTTCCAAATCAATAGTTTTATTTTCGGGTTTCACCTTCTCCCTTCAAAATAGTATTTGTATTTATCCCGATATCGAAAAAAAAATTCCAAACTTTTGACCCATATATTTTGCTTTTGCTGAGCTTCCAGATTGCTGCAACAAATCTTCCGAAAAAAGCTTGAAGCGATTTTTTTTCATGGTATCGTATCAAGCTTTACAAGAAGGTGGGGGAATTAGCAGAATTGTTTTTTTCTTTCCTTCGTCAGTTTACCTCACCACCTATTTTTATTGCCATACCTTTCTCCCGTGGAAAATCTATTGATTCTCTCGAGACCCAAAGACGGCGGCTAATAACTTCTGAGCGAGATAAGAGTCTAATAATTTACAACACACAGCTTTCACTGCTCCGCTGCCAGAAAAGACTGTGTCACAACATATGTTTCTCCATCCGTCCTTTTATTTTTGGAGGAGGTGGTGAACCCAATAAAAAAATCGTTCCCAATTTCCCATTATTGAATTTTCCGCCTTAAGGTAGCTCTCCAGAAAAAAAAACGATGAAAATCTACTTTTCTCACTGCATTCTACAACCTACATTGCAGAAGAGTGAAAGTCAGTGAAAATAGTTTCTCCGCCTTTTGTCGCGACGATGTATATCCGCATTAGTGGATAAAAATCACCAATACATTTCCCCTTCTCTACACACTCCCTACACTCGTATTTATGAATGAACGCGTGGATGATTTCGCATTACACAAGGGATACAATAAAAAGAGATTATTCATTCATGTCTTGGCTTTTCTTTCTACTTGTGTTTTTTATTCATTCCTTTTACTCGTCAAATCATCAGCCACTGTAGTCATACTCATAATAATAATCGTAATAATATGCTCAGCCTCAAATCCCAATGACATTACATGTTCTGCTGGAGATCAGCCACTCGAAAAGTCCATAAATAAATACATGAAAAAGACTCTCTGTCTACATGCTTGTTTGTAATAATGTGGAAAGCCGGAGGAGAACTGAAAATTATTGATCATTCCGCGTGTCTATCACTGTCAGTTTTATTCCAAGGGAAAAAGCACAATAACATTATTTCGTTTTTCTCTCTTCCTCTTCTTCTTAGTCACTAGCTGTCTCTTACAGCTTTATATGCTGACAGCAAAAGCAATATATTATTACTGACTTTGTATGCATCTCTGTGTAGAAAAGGATGCTTTTATTAATGCTGTTTCGTCGACTGTTACTAGATTCGATTTTTCTTCAAAAAAATTTGCATTTAGCTGTATCCTCTATAATAGCTATATTTCACATAAGCAGTAAATTATTCAAACAGCTTGTGTCAATATAGATGTATTTTTGTGTTGCAATTTTCTCATGCGCATGTATCATTACCTAAGTAAATGCCAGGTATAAAAATGGGGGTTGGGCCTACAACAAAACATAAAAAAGAAAAGCGAGAAACTTTCTATGAAAAATTGCAATCTGCCAACCTGATGGTGATTGCTTTCCTCAATTAAAGTCTTTTCATCAATCGCATCAGTTCCGCTTGCTATTAACGACCGGTAGGAAAAAGCACGGAAATAAAATCGCTGCTCCCCACAGTCGATTGAAAGAACGATTGTCATTGCAAGGTGAACCATTTACTGGAGAAAGGTGAAGAAATTTTAGTCGATGCCATCTGCAAGTACTTTCGTTTACCAATGGTCTAGTGATGTGAGTGTAAATTGTGGTAAGAAATAATGCATGAGGACTTCATCAAGAGAAAATAGTCCTTTAGGAATTCACACCGTTTCCTTCCCAAAAGTCTCTTAAAAAAGTGGGCCATTCCTCCGCTACATTTTTTGTTACTTCCTTTTTTCTAACAGATTTTCTCTATTTTACTTTCTCGTTTCTTAAGAGAAAGCAGAAGGAAAGATAGAGAGGATTCTGTGAAGAAGAGAGTTTTATTTTTGAAATAAATGTTTTGTTAAAAAAGGAGGTGGAGTAAAAAGAGGAAAACATGGGATGATGAAAGGAGGTAGATACGCCTCCTTTCCTCTTCTGAGAAGAAATTGAAACGCATTACTAAGATAAAAGGAAAGACGCTTTTAGTTCTGCTTCATTTTTTATTGTATGCATTAGAACAAGAGTAAACTAAAAAGTTGCGCACAGGGGAAAAAGGAAAGTGAAAATAAATTGTAAAAAATTGATTTTCCTTTTTTCCTCGAAAATTTACTTTTTACTACAAGAGAGATTATGTAAAGCAAGGAAATTGGAGAATGGAGAGACTCTCTGGGAAGAAAAAGAGGAATAGAGAGACGATAAAAATGAAGTGTGTTGATCAAACAAAATTATCAAAGATTTAATTAAGTTTGCTTTGTTTTTCTGTAAATGAGAGTAACTTTTTGTTTTGTATCAAGAGTGGTAAGCAATTTATTCGATACGGTGAAAATTTAATCAAATTTTCTCAAGTAAAGCAGAATATCTTTTTATGTTTCTCTCTCTCGTATAACCTCGCCTCATACGAATTCTAGACGAATCCTGAGATTTTAGAGTGCTCTTGCTTGTACAAGGAATTGAGAAGCATGCGAGAGAGAAGAAAAAAAATTCCATACTTTATTTTGTGATTATTGTCAATTGTGTAAACAGTGTTTTCACAAAGTAAGCACAAAAGACATCTAGGTTAGTACTGTGTAGAGGAAAAGAGAAAGCATGACAAAGGGATCCTTTTTTCGTATACATTTTGTAGCTATTCTGAGCACGCATTTTTGTTTGGCAAAGAGTACACAATGAAGTAAGGAGAGATGGAGGAAACAGCCTTTTCCTTCCGCCTTTCTCCCATTGTCGAGTAAATCTATATATTTATAATTTATAAAAGATGAGAATAATAATAACAGTGTAAAGCCACATGCCTCAGCCGCAAGAGAAAGCATGAAGAATGCGCACACAAATATATGTGTATATGTATCTAGAGTAATAATAATAATAAGCTTGGCGAAACAGCGCTATTCATTTTCTCCGTACCACAAAGTAATTGAGAGGGCATACGACTGAACACACTTTACTAAAAAGAGAGAAAGTCACAGAACATGGACAAATGGGAGAGACTACACACTCTCTAGAAAAAGAGAATACTTTAGTAATTTCCAGCTCCAACATCGCTGTGGAGATGTGGCGCTAGTTAAAGTGGAGAAAGTAGCAAATCGATATGAAAGCATACAAACAAGAGCAATGACAGGAGAAAGTCCCTACATACAAAATGGAGTAGATAGTGTTGTTTGAGGAGAGAAAAGACAAGCTGCTTTCAATTGTGCTTCCTTGCTTTCTCTCTCGACCACAGAACAACAACAGCTTTCATCAAGTATAAATTTTTTTTTCTTAAACGGAGCAAGTATGCTAATAAATTGTAGATGTGTTGTAATGATATAGCTAGTATATTATTCTGAGCAATATATTCTGTGGCATCCCCTTGTCCGCTCTATTTTCCATTTCCTCTCTCCTCCATGTTTACTATCTCTCTTTCTTGTCAAAACAGGCAATCAGTTTGTTTCTTTTGGAAGAGGGAAAACAGCCCATGTTCCATATGTGTTGTGGGCCACTCACGGAAACATTTTTCTTTTCAAACTGCCTTTCTCTTTTTTGGTGTTGAAAGTTTGTGGAAAAAATATTTGTTAAAAACAGACGGAATGTGTGCGCATTGACTCTGTATAAGCTAAATAGAAAAAAATCTAGTCTAGTGCAGAAAGTCTATTGAGAAAAGGAAAAAACAGTGGGAAAGTTGGAGAAAACATGAATTTTCATTTCACCACATTGAAAAAAGAAAGTCTTAAAAAAGCTTGCTAACAATGTTGAATTTGACTACACTTAAATCAGCATTAGAAACCAAAAAAAAGGCCAGTGGTCAGCTCTTCAATTTTAATGTGGCTCGGACATGTACAACTTTCTCTACTTTACAAGTTTATTTTTCTGAAAAAACAAAAAAAAAGAGGAAAAAATGTGAGAGAAAAACTGTGAGAAGCTCATACACCCATAGACGAAGCCCGCTTCTTATTTTTGTCTTTTTGTCGGTGTCCACTGAGATGTAAGGATCTCACAAGAAAGCAAATGAAACTTTCTCCTTTTTCCTCCTCTTTTTCCGTAGGTTCAAGTCCCTAACGCAACGACATGACTGACGTTGCAAAACCAACCGAGAAAAGAAAGAGAAAGTTGGTTAGCATCACATTCTCTCTTTCCTCACCAAACACCACACGAACAAAGAGCCTGTAGTCTTGTCTCGTTAGACTTTCTCATTCTTAGGACGACTTGCGGTCTAATATTCGTGACCGTAGAGGTGGCAGTTTGTGGTGTGGTTACATCCTTGTCATGAGGGAGCCAGTCGCTCTTTTTTCCTCTAGCAATCTCAATGGAAATGGATGGGGCAACAATAAGGAATCATTTTTATCACAAGAAATGGCCATAGTTATCACCATAGCCGATGAGAAATTTTCCCTCAAAATGATATGATCCAACCGTGTGCAATGAATACCAATGCATTTAAAACGTATGCGCCCTCAAACCTCTTTTTTTATTTAACCCTTTTTTCCAACTTTCACATTGGTATTTTGATTTGGTCAGAATTTGCATTTTTGTTGGCGCACAAGGTGTTGTAACATTGCCCAGCCGCAGGTTTTCAAATAACATCTGCAGTAATAATGGCCATCATTGTAATCATATTTTCCACAACTCCAGCAAAAATCTACACTTACCATGATAATTGTACCATATTAAATAAACGGTTATGATGAAACCCATTTCAGACCACAACTTTTCGTAATGGTTTTCCATCTACCAGATATTTTGATACATTCAGCCACACACACAAACCGTATACACCTTTTCTCCTCGGCTGCTGGAAGACAAGGGCCTATTTTCTGCGGTGTCAGTTTCACCTTCACCACTGCAGGGAAACTCCATCTCTCTCTCTCTCTTGCTGGCCTGGGTTGGCTATATATACGCGGTAAACGACACAATTCAATTTTCCACGCTTAAATAAAAGTCAATATCTTCTCAACTTTCATTGTTATTATTTCATCCAATATCACTAGTTATATCATTACTCCTACCCATTCCAGGGCTGATCATATATAATTTTATCTCGAGCAAAACAGTCCCTTCGCGAGAGAAGAGAGGGGAACCTGCTGTTAAGGTACATAGCCAATTTTTTTACTGTCATCTAATATTTTTATAACCTTTGGCGTAAATCGATTGCTTTTTTTCGTACGCGGTGTTTCCCATGCGAAATGTTACATTATGGTTTGTGCTCACAACCATAATAAACCATTGTTTCCAAAAAAGCTGTTCCCACCAAGCCACCAGCAAACACTCTTTTGTTTCCCTGTATATTCCCAAAATTATAATGGAAGGTAAATGAAACTCCTTTTTTGTTCCTTTAAGGCTCAAAAAAGCTCCCTGTGTGTGTGCGAGCGCCCCTGATTTATGAATATCAGCCACGTCTATATTTTGAGAGGAGGCAACCCGTGGAGTATGGACTCTCCCTGCTATTTGCTGACTTCATATAATAGTTTTGGGTTTTCTTTCACTTGCTTTTTCGACTTTCAGTAGGACCGCCCATTTTGTATATAAAATATTTGCATAATAATAATAAAGAGGAAAAAAGCATACAAGGTTGTATTGTTACATGAGCATCCCGGAAATTAGCTGTCTCGCTTCCCCTACTTTTCACTTTGGCAAAAGTAGGAGAAAAGGAAAATGTAACGACGTATAGTGCTCAATTTAAAAGCTCTAGTTTCACTACCTCCAGTAATTATAGGGTGGCAACTTGTTTATTTACTTGATAAATAAAAATGTATACAGGTTTTTTTTTTGTCAGGGACATGGTACGCTCTCACGTATTAGTAGGATGGCGGAAAGGTGAACAGAGTCAAATTGAACGAGGCAACGCTGATGTTGCAGTCTAGTTGCTGTGAAACATGCGAGTCTCTACGGGATCAGGGCAGGTCATATTTCATAAAAATGTTGCTCGTTGTAGTATTAAATTTTCTACCGGGGAGATATTTTTTGTAAAAAAAAATAACTTTTACTGACAAGCAAGAGGACACCAGGATTTTGGAAGCGCAGTACAATCTTGGCGAATAAAATTGACTGCAAATATTGGATGAAACGCCTCCACAAAATGAGATTCACCTTGTTCAGGGGGAGATACATAAATTGTGTGGGATGGCCAGCATGTAGGGTTGTTTTGATGAAAGATTATAATGAGAGGGTACCCCAGGTCTCAAGAGGAAACAACTTTTTTTCACCAGAAAATTCTTCTGTTTGACTTTATTGATCGCAACTTTTAATAGACAGGCAGATATAAAACAAACATTACATAACATGGAATGGGGTGGTCTCCACCATAAAAAACCAAAAAAACCATACAAAGATGAATAAACCATGGAAATATATTTTTACAGTTTGTCATAAAATATGCAGAGTTGTGGTCATGAAAAAATTGTATGCGCAATGAAAACAAGTGGGATGTTTGTCAAATAATGACTTGAACTGTATTCATTGGCAGTAAAATTGCAAAATAAAATTGCTCGCATTACTTTCTCCTTTTTTCTCCCTGTCGAACCAATCAGCAGCTTAATAAAAGCCGAGTGTTTGTTAATGAGTCATAACGCCAATAAAATATACAAAAAAATATTTGTTTGTTTAAAAAAGAGTATTTTTTTCTGTTTTATTCAAAGAGAATATCAACCACGCAGTGGGTGGTGAAAAGAATGAAAAAAGTGGAAAGAAAAATAGGTTGAAAAAAAAACTTTTTTTCAACTTCAGCTCTGCTTCAAAGCTCTCTTTTTGGTAGTTCCGGTGGTTGCACCAAGCCCTATTGTTTTTTATTCCAGTCATCACGAACAGCATCTCGCCCGACAACTTGCCAACTAACCGAAAAACCTAACTACAAACTCTCTCACTTTCTCTCTTGTTATGTGCATTAAATGTATTTTCTAGAAGCCGGAATGAAAAAAACAAAACCCTCTTACATTACACCCTGTAAATTTCTCTGTTCGTTTGCTCCATTCAACTCATGCGTTTTTTGAAAGCATATAAAAATGAATGGACTTTTCTTCTATGTCTGTTAATGCCTGCTGATGATTCCTTTTCGCTCTTTCTCTCTCTCGTTCCCTCGCTTTCTCTATGCTCAATAGAATGAACAAGAGAAACTCGTTAAAATTTATTGCACTTGAAAAAGCCTTATAGAATGAGCTATATTAGTAGTGGAAGTAGTCGTTGGGAGAAAGTAAATGGGTACAACTTTCACCAGCGCCTCTAACAACACCGTACAACATAGCCGAGTCATTGCATGGTCGTGTGAATGAATAGTCATTATTATTACTACGGGTGTTTTATACGGCTAGAAAAGTAGTAGTAGGAGTACGAGCCAGGAAGAAGGCAAAAGGAAAAAGAAGACTTTCATTTTACGACCAACTTTCAATTGTTTTTAGTATAGAGAAGGCAGGATGAAGCGGGTGAAAGCAACGGAGAAAGTTGCCATGGTGAGAGTGAACAGTGTGAATTCTGCATAGTGAATTAGACTTTTCTCGTGGATTGCTCCCATTGTATGATGTACAGTGGGAGAGAGAAAAAGAGAAAGGAGCCACTTTGATGGATTATTTTAGAAAATTGTATGAAAATAATGGAAAAATGGGCTCTGCCAAATTGAACCAATATAATTGGTAGTACACTCAGCAAAACATAATAGATCGCTATGTCGTCACCTACCAAATGCTTTCGGCTTGTTGGCTTTGTTTGGTTTCATGCCGTGATAGATTACGGAATCAACTTGGTGTCTTCAAATAGGATAATGAGTATAACGAAGCATTAGACTGGAGTAATAGGAGGCGAAACTTTGGGAGAGGTAGTTGGACTGTCAGCATCAGCACTTAATTTTCTTTTCATGTTTTCTCACTCAATAATTCTGGAAATTTTCAAAAGAATGAAATGTGGCAAAGCATCGCAATAAAAAAGTTTCTTCTTAAAAAGTTCCGAGGCGGAAGTCATTCGGTGGGAAGGGAAATCCATTTATTATAATGTAATGCAAATCAAGAGAAAGTTTTGGGAAGTGGGTGAAACCCTCGGATTTCATTCTCATTTGTTTTTCTAGTGAGGTGGTAATTGATGAGGAAATATTTGTAAATGTCGACACAAATGAGACGCTAATCAATGCAAATTAATTAATCAGCGTCCGCCGCATGACAAATTTCGAAAATGAGCTTTTTCCAGAGTGAAACCAACTTTTTTTTCTCGAATTAAGCTTGTCAATAAAATATTCCACGTCTCCAACATTTTTTATATATATATTCATCCCTTCTCTTCAACAGCCGTAAAGCTTTTAAATAAATGGTAAAAGGGAAATAAAACGTTATCGATCGTATTGTATCGTTCAAGGTTTTCTTGGAAAATAAGCAGTTGACAGGGAAAGATGCAAAACCTTCATGTGAGATTAGAAAGTTTTTTCAAGTAAAAAAAAATCAACGTCTCTGTAAGCAACAAGCCATGATTTTCAAGCTATACTTATACATGGACACTTTTCGTTCATCTATCGAAATGTATATGTACCTCTCGGTCACCATGTGGGAAAACAGTTTGCTTTCCCTCCGGTGGCAAAATATATGTATAGAGCGGAGGATGGTGATTGTGAAACTTTCGTATGTCTATATGCAGTCTTATTTATTTATTAGCTGGATATTCACAGACCGTTCTATATATGCGCGCTCTCAGCGTCTGGAATCTAAAAGCCCTCCGGTATAGGATCCTTCTTTCCTTTTTGCACACACACACGTTCTGTCTCCCACAGATATCAAAGGGGGAAAAAGTACCAGGCTAAAGAGAAAAATCGATACACTTGGATCTACACTCTGGACTTAGTCTAACCGACAACTTATATAGGTATGTGTACTTTTTTTCCTTTGCCGTATATATAAATCATATATCTAGAAAACTTTCACCAAATACAAATCTAGAATGAAAAACTCTGCTGTAGGCTGGGAAAGTGAGAGGATCAGCAGAAAAAACGGAAAGAAATTCGTCAAAAAATATATATGGGAAACATCAGTACAGCTTTGTGTGTGTGTGCATTCAATACGCATAAAAAACTTTCTCTTTTTCTCTCCACAGAAATTCTCCATTTGTACCGTTGCTCTCTAATGTAAACCACTTGAATCATCCTCTGATGTTTTCCCTCTGTGTTACAACACACTTCACAAATAGACGTGTACTAGTTGTAGTGGTAAAGGCGGTGATAGTAGTAGTAGTAGTAGTTTTTCCTTGTAAGTACTCCTCCTTTTAATACAAGATATATATACGTGGAGAGAAAACACATGTTCCACAATGGAGAAAGTTAACATTTTTCTTGTACAATCTTCTTCAGCGAAAGCCACTTCACTTGAAATCATCCTCGTCTTTACACTTTACTTGTAGGCTGCTACATTATCACACCACACCACATACAATAACACTTTCTCCCATCGACTTGCTCTCTTTCACTCGAAACAAGACAGCGGAGAAAGTAAGAAAGAGAGGGGGAGACGGGGTAGAAAAAGGGAAATAGTTATAGCCTTGTTTTCCCCTTTCTCACTTTCACTTTAAGAGTGTGTACTTTTCTCTATATCTTGTTGTGTAGGAGGAGAAAAGGGATAAATATCATATAATATCAAACAAGTATGCTACACATACCACCACCACCATCTCCCATTGACGATGATCATTTTCAACTTGGCTACCATTTTCAGCACATACACACACAAAAATTCGCTTACATATTATGCATTTATTTATTCCCCATATCACATTTTCTTTCCGCAACAATGAGAATTGAAGTAGACGAGGGTGACATTTTCCCATTCTTTATACTCCTTATTTTTTGCCAACGGATGAAAAAACCAACACTCGAGAAATTTGTTCTTTTTTACCGTTTCCCGTTAAAGTGGCAACGAAAGCCGTTCGCTATGTTGTTTTCGCTACAAAAAACCTGGATAGAACTTACAATCAAAGTGTAGTAGTGTGTATAGACGAGTTCTCTTGCAATTCGATACATATTTTACTTGAGGTACGTGCACATGATGGCTCCCATTTATTTCTCGTGACTACTACCTGCATCTGCGGGAAAGTGAAAGCGTGTAAAAGAAAGGGTACAAAGTCATTGGTTTTTCTGTGTGTTTTTTTCTCTTGTGCCAGGATATAATATGGATATTGCTCGGTTTCTGTTATTATTACTATGGGCGTCAATGGATTCTCAATGGCCACTGACCATGCCGCTTCCCTCTCTCCGTGCTGAAGTACCTAGCACTCTTTGAGGAGGAAAAAAACTATGTGTACTACTTCCATAACGGCAAGCAAAAGTCGTAGAATGAATGGCAGTACTGAACTTTGGCATGTGTATTGCGAGAGATACGTTAATTGACTTTCAAAAAGATGCATTTTCTTCCCTCGCCCATATATTTTCTCCTCAATTTGAGAAAGATGAAAGTGTACGTAACACTTGGAACACATACAGATACATAGTTGGGATAGTTCAGTGAACCCAATTTAATTTAAAAATTCAAGATGTGCATATAAACATTCCTTTCACATTGTGAGATGGTTTTTTGGCGAGATTCCAGTAGATTTTGGGAGATCATATTTTTTGAACAATGATGGCAACGCTGTCTTCTATGCTTTCTATCTTTTTTCTCATTTTAACATAATATGATACATGGCCGGTGGGGATTTATTGAAAATTTTAGTGACATCAGAGGCACGTCGTTGGAGAAACCCTTTTTGAGTTATTTTTTAATTACAAATTTGCGACAATGTGGAGAGATGAGAGATGTGTGTACGCCTTGTGAATGGAGAATAAGAAAGTGTGCCAGGGAGACAGAGATAGAGTCAAAGTTGCGCTGCATGAATGCATGAATGAAAGGAAAATTTAGCAATCCTAATCGACTACAATAATAAAATATGAACGTGGGGAGGAACACTGGCTGCGGATTCCTTTCAGAATAATATTTTTGATGATGTTGCTGATGAAGGCGATTTCTGCAAAAATGGGACTATTTTAAGTTGATATACTTTCCTCCATTCAAATTCTCTTTGTGCTCATGCTCGTCTATCTCTATCCCAATGTAGGACAATTTTCTCTCTCTCTCTCTCTACTCGCAGTGAATTGAGAGAAGAAGAAATGGAGAAATGAAAAGCTTTTTTTGTCATTCAAACATGAATGCTGATATATATATATATTTTGTAACAGGATTCCATTCCGTGAGACTTCTTGGTAACAAAAAAAGGCAGTGAGGAGAGAAGAGGGAGGAACTTTCTCTCCGTGTGTGTTTGTAGATTCATCAGTGATGGAATGGGAGGATATATAGCGGATGAAAATTTTGAAAAAGAGACAGGCACACAAACATACACACAATTCAATTCACTCTTTCCATTAGACAAACGACGTGCATCAGAGCAAATTCATTCCGTCAGGAGGAAAAGCTCTCATTCTCTTCTTTTCTCCCTCATTCTCTGTCTATTTGTATCAACTTGAATAGGACATTTTCACAAAATGATATTCTCGACGTGAGGGAGGATGATTCTCTTGTTGATGAGAAAAGCCGTCTGTCTCTCTGTAGTCTGTCTGTCTGTCCGTAGTGAAATGACATTTGCTTGCCTGTCTGAATACAAAATGCTTATTAGCCTTATTATTTTATCTGAGAAAGAAAATGGAGAGAGGGAGAAGAGAGAAAATCGCACATGTTTTATGACAAAAAGGTTTGGCTCATTGGTACAAGGAAAAAACATTCCTTTTTCAGCATCTCTCTTCATCATCCTCAATTTCAAAGAGTAAAAACGTGTCTTATTTTCGTTTCTCTCTATCCAAACTAAATAATTTACCAGGAAAGAAGTCATTTTCTATAAAACAAGAATTCTCTTCAAAGCCACATCACAGAGAGAGAGAGAAAAAAAAAGTCTTGTGAACTTTCACCATTTTTGTTTACAAGAGGAAAATAAAAAGAGAAATCCTTGCATTTATTTATTACTGTTTTCTGTGGCTGTGAAACAAGGGAGATTTGTGGCTGGCTGTTGGGCTATGATACCATAATACACCATTAGAAAAACACACCGAAAAGCTAGTGGAAGAAAAGCAAGTGACATTTTTTCCAGACTTTCACCAAGCAAAAAGCTAAACGACATTTTCGGAAAGATTCATTACTCCAGTAAGAGGAGAGAGATGGTGGGGAAAGTGTGTGGCAACATGTTTTAATGGCAGAAATCCACTAAACGACAGCAGCATTCTAGCCCTCTTGCTTTTGTTGTTGTTCTTGATTTTTATATAAATTTTCATTTTTTTTCTTCTTCCTCTCCGTTGGCTTTACTCTTTTTCATGAAGAAGTCGTATAATATCGAAATAGCAAAAAAAATACACAACTTTCTCCAAAAGTTTCTCCTCGTTGCAATATTACCCTGGTTCATTCTCTTTTGTGCAGAGTGCTGCTGCTGCTGCTGCTCGAGAAATGCATGCCACATTGAAACTGTCATGGCGTTTGGACGTCTCCACAAGAGAGCACAGCTGGAGAGTGGGATTTTTCAAGAGGAAACATCAATTTATCATAAAAGCCATACGTACAGTTGTATTGTTTATCCAACCAAACCACACATATTGGTTTCCATGTTGCTGACGTCTCTGGTCTGGTAATATATATTAGTGAGGAGAAAAGGAAGCACACTGGATTTTAGGCTTGTTGTGACCGAGACAAAAAAAATATCCCATTGTTTGATCACCCATCCCCACAAAAGCTTTATCGTTGCTATGGATAAGCTCTTTTGGGTAATAATTCATCATGTCATTTTCACTTGCGAACAAAGTTCGGACAACCTAAATGAGACTTTGACAACATGCTTGGAAAGGACCATTTTCCACCACCACAAAGATTGTACAAAAAAATTATTTCAATGCAATAAAGCAACCAAATTTTCTGATAATTTCCCACTTCAAACTGTGGGCAAATTGGATGGAAAATTAATCTTGGCACAAAAATGTGTCACCCGCGATCCAAGAAACGACTTTATCAACGACTGCATCTGTACATGCATCCTAATAGTACTCTTAAAACAATATACATTCCAGAATGCACGGTTATGACACAATTGCCAACCCAGATCCCCATGAACTTTGTCTTTTTGGTGGTTCACTCCGAGAAATTTCCTCGTAATGTTGCAATGCAATGAATTTTGAGAGCTTTATGAGAAAAAAGTGGGATGATTATATGAAACAAGAATAGAATGACACCCGGTACTTTGTCTATATTAAACAATTTATTTTTTATACTAGCCCTCTTCATTATCTCTGATGGTAAATGCCGCCACTATCATCATCACCCGCCACCACTTTTTCCGTTTTTTTCTCTCTCTCTTTTAGCGGAAATTCGAAGAAAAAACAAACTACTGATACTTCAGTAAACAATTGCGCAAGTAAGGAGAAGAAGTAAGCACTTGGGCACATCCTCCAGAAAAAAAAACTTTTCCCCAATTTTTTGCTACAGCCCCTCATCTCTTTCTCACACACAAACAGGCAAAGTGTCCAACTATCTCATCTCCTACTTTTCTGTGTGTGTGTCTTGTGCCATGCACTGGGTCGATAATTCTCGCTTTTCCAAACAAGCCATGAATCTCTCACAAGCTTTTATCTTTACATGCCAAACGAACTCCACGCCACGCTCTCTTCCTGTGGAGCTCACATCGTGCGAAATATGTGTGTGCATGCACATTATACAGTGGGAAGGATGAAAGCTTATGAAATGCACATTAAAACTCTCTCTGTCCAACTTTACCATGCTCACTCTATCTTTCACTTGATTTTACAAAAAGTATTTACGTTGTAGCCAACTTTTTTTGCGGAGGAGAAAGACAGATAGTGGGAGAGAAAGTAAGAGAAAGCAGGAGAGAAAGCGACGAGGACGACGATGATGATTATATAGATGATGGCAGTGATGATGCTTGTAACGACCGTCGTGATGATCATCAGCACGCTCATGAACGTGCACATGCACATACCCAACTGGATTTTCACAGAGACTCAATGAAAATCTCCACTTGTTCTCCTGGAATGATGTGATGTGATGCAAGCACTGGCGTGAGATGAGAAAAATGCTAGATGAAAAAAAAAAACTTTGGGAAACACAATAATGCAGGTTGTTGGAAGATGAGAGAGAGAGAGGCAGCAACAGAGCAGAAAAAAGTGAAAGTATTACCCTTCTTTTCCTCCTCATCATTTTTAACCGACCCGTATATAAACTAGTAGTAAAATAGTACGAGTGAAAAGTGAATTTGAGAGTGTGTGTGCCTAGGTGCTCATCCTTCAAGTGGAGGAAAACTATGTCTGTTTGTTCGGAGGAAATGGTAATGAGGATAATATTTTACATGGAAAATATTTCCCAGAACAATGAATTGGATTGAACTGAATTCCTTACTCAAGTGTAATTCATTCAGTTTATACACAATGCTCTCTGTTAGCTAGCCAGTTGGTGTTATATATTATATGTTTACATTGGCTAAAATAATCCAAAAATAGAGAGTTATTCTGTGCCGTAAAAATTGAGTTTAAAAAAAATATTTTCATGGATTAACAAGCAAGATAAACTTTTCATTTAATATTGTCATCCCATGCGTGGAAAATCTTTCTAGGAAGATATTATACTCCCAGCATGTGAAAATTCTTCCCGGAATATTATATCCCTACATGATCATATATCCACGTACAGTTTTTATTTCGGTAAATAACGACTACAAAATTGTAACCATTCGATAAGTACACTTGATCTCCCATTCTGAAACAAATGGCACTTTCCTTCTCTTTCGCGTTCCCTCTCTCTCTTCAGATACAATGTTCACTGCGGTACTTTCCCCGAGCGTATACCCGCAAAAGCATGTGTGCTTTCTTCTTTGGTATTTTGGATTGATCTTGTGGATTCTCTTTTGGCTCTTTCTCTCTAACAACCCAGTTATTTGTTGTTTGCTTCCCTTCTTCTGATACTATAATATGCTACTGCTGCTGTTTTCTCCGCTGGAATTTATTGGTCTCCTACGAAGCTCCCACCATGCCAATCCTCTCTCTATGCTCGCATCTCTCTTTCTCTCTCTCTCTCTCTTCAACCCGAAAAATACTTTTTCTCCTTTTACTCGGTTTTCGCTACACTAGCTTTCCCCTCTTGTAATAGTAGATGATGACGACAAGGACAACAACATTTTGAGTGTACGCGTATGTACATGAACGTACACACAGTAATAATCTATAGTTTCATATTCGCTTGTCTCTCTCTCACTCTCCACCCACTGTACATGCACTTGAGTAAAGGGAAACACAATACAATGTAGGGACTAGGACGAAACCATGAGAGAATTGCTATTAATGGTCCCCTCTCTCCCTCTCGTCTTTTTCCAATGATCCTTTTGTCATCGTGACACGCATATATAAAACCTAACCAGGCATGCAGCCATGAATGTGTGCACACATTACCTCAAACAATGATACAATATGTACATGCTTATCTTCCAAAAATGCATATATATTCACGTGTAATATTTATCGTTTTGCTTTCACCAAGGAAACGCACATATACACCGGGAGGGAGAAAATTATGAAAGCATTTACTCCACACACACACATACACACACTCAGTTCTCCTATTTTCCCTGGTTGCTGGTATTATTTGCATGGTCGTGGTGATGGTAATGGTGACGATGGTCGGAATCTATAGTGCTGCATACCATTCTTCCTATACTTGCCACTTTATACCCACTTCTTCTTTTGTCTCTGGATACTTATCAAATAATACGCTTGAATGGAACCGGGGAGTGGGAATGCTCCATATCTTCTTTTGCCCTTTATTCTTTCTCTCTCTCCTGCTTTCTCTCTACTTTCTCCCCCTCACTACTTTGGCTACGAGTAACCAGTCAACCGGGACCACAATACAACAACAACAATACCATTGTCAACATCATCATCGGCGGCAGTTGGAGAAGCAGCGGAACTGAGAAGTGATAGGGAAAAACATAGATATAAACCAGAGGGAATTGTTTATGCCTAAAAATGACAATGGGAAGAGAGAAAAAAGATATTATGCAAGGTTTTTTATGGCTCAGATAGATTGCGATAATTGAAATGAGTGGTTTCACGAGGTTGGTCGTGCTTTATCTTCATCGAAGTCATAATGCGTTTTTTACTGGTTGAAAATGCAATGGAAAAAAGGGAATGCTTTATTGCTTGGTAATTTTTTGAGTGCAAGGATATTTGGACCTTCAATACAAAACAAGTTTACTTTCACTTCCGCTCTTTCACGTTCCAAAAATATGTAGGAATTGAATAGATATGTGAGTTTGTGGTGGATGAGAAAGGAGATTGGTTGTGGAGGGAAGCATAATAATGCATTTTGACGGAAAGGACAGTGAAATCCTTGTCGACTTTCCCGAGAGATGTGTGATGTTGGTGAGCCTTTCTGATTGCGTGCATTTCGCTGATAAACGTGATATTTGCAGTTCCTTGTCATTACTGGTTGTCCTCTGAGAGCAAGTAGTGTGGCTTTGAATTGTTGTTACCTCTGTTCTGCGAGTTGTATAAAATGTATAAATGTATTTGTTGGAAATATCAGTGGTTAAACGTGAAGAGAGAAAGACGGGCAAGGTTTTAGCGGGACAGGACTTGAGCTGGCTTGATCCCACCTTTTGTCATTTCCTATCTCTTCTGTCAATTTGAATAACAAGAGGAAAGAGAAGGAGAGAGAAAACCGACAAGTGCAAGGCAGTTGAAGATACGTGAATAAAAGTAAGGTTGTGAATGAAAGGGGGAATTAGTCGGAGAAAATAATATCTGTTTGTTGGTGGGAAAGCAGAAATATTCTCATTTAATCACATTGAATGATGATGACAAGTGGACAATAAAGTTGTGAATTTGTTCACTTTTATTAACATTTGAAAGGAGGAAATTGTTTTTATGTTCGATAAACTTTGCTCGATTTTTTTTTGGACGCGGTCCACCAGAATAATGAATCGATAATGGATTTGAGAGATCTCTAGAAACTTGCCAAAATGTTTTTCAAATTAGCTGAAGAAAAGACATTGGCCCTATTAAAGTGTATTTTTGTGAAATTCAAATTGACATAACGTGCATTCTCCTTTCTCCGCCCAGAGAGAGAAAAAATACATCTGCGAACGACTTGTTTAGGAAGAGACTCGTATGAATTGATTACTTTAGGATAAAGCGACGAACGCCAGCATGCTTGTCTAACGGAAATTGATGCATGCATAGTTCCATCTAATATGCACATTTATCTCAAATAAAACCAGTACCGCGAGTTTTGTCGGCAAAGTTATCATAGAAAAGAGAAAGTTTTCCTATTTCTACCCATCAAAATATCCCTACTTCCTCTTCTTTCACTTTTTTTTGGTGGATTGACACATAATCGGAAAGGGAGACAGGAGACAAGCCAAGAAATTATTTTACTTTCTCTCCACTTTCTCTTACTTTTTCTATTAAGCAGAGAAGCTTATTGTTTTAACAAAAATAATAATATGTATTTAAGATGGAGTGAGATTCCGTTATGTATAGACTATGTGAAAAACCAATACCTTGTTCCCCATAAATTCACTCACGGTTCTGAGTTTCTCACACACAAGTAGAAACAGATAGATGCAGAATCAGAGAGAGAGAGAGAGAGAAAGTGAGGCAGAGACAGAAGGAAAGGGACAGGGACAAAAAAGCCCAGAATGTGACGGAGGATGGATGGCTGGCTCAAGTGGAACTTTGGTGGATTACGCTGAACCGAAAGATAGAAAGGAGGACACTGATACAACAAATTTTCGTAGGAAACGGGGTCAGAATAATTGATTTTACCAGCCATCCATCCATTCCTCCTCTTTTTATATGCTTTCGCACACACAAGATTATGCTCTAGCGAGGGGACCGAAATGTGAAGAGAAAGCAAGTTCGAGAGAATGCGAACACAAGTGTGATACATCTACTTTCTTTTTCTTCGTTATGTTGTATCCGTGTGTGTGGAGAAAGTTGGAAAACAACGTTAGCCAAAAAAGACACATATTTTTTGTATCAGTGTAAAACCTGCCACAATTCTATTCATCCTTTCCTTTTCCCTCATCTAACCCATTTATTAGTAAGAAAATGATCACGGAAAGCACACTGAGGGAGAAAGTCTTCTGTCTTTTTTTCTTATTGAATTCTCTGAAAAAACTAGTTCCCCATCTGATAGCATCATATTCGCCCACCACCTTCACCACTTCACTTAAATAATCCATGCCAAGTGCCACTGCTGTTGTTCCATTCTCTTTCTCTGTCTCTCCTCAGATCCTCTGAATTCCCAGCATACTAAATACTTGATGGGCTTCCTGCATAAATATTTTATGGGGAAAAATGATACATATTAATATACATTGCCTCCCTTTTCTCATAGAGAGATATACACGAACGCAATGATACCCTATCACGACACCAATAACAATATGGAAAATAACATTTTATTTGTCTCTGCCATACCCTGTAATAAAACTAATGCATAAACAATACATAAAAAACACACATACACTCAAAGAAAATGGCAAAAAAGGAGCAGTATCAGCAAGACAGAATAGAAAACAACACTTTCACTCAGTCAAAATGTGTCAAACGAAGGAAGAGAAAAAGGAGAGAAAAAAAACAGAACAGGAGAGCAACTTTTTTTTATGAGTGCTCACAAGAAAGTTATTGGAGTAGCAGATGTTCAACGAACAATTGATCTGCAGAGCTCTTCTCACTATCATCTAGAATAAGCGAAAAAAATGTATAAATATGCTTTTCCATCATAAAATATATATGTTGTGTATGGTAAGAAAAAATAAGTTGTGTATGTTTTCTCCCAAATTTTTATTCTGATGGTGATTTTTCTGCTAAGCGATTTTTTCCATTTATTTTTCTACAAGGCACGTTCTGCAAACATGGAGAAAATTATTGTAAAAGGCTGTAAATCAAAATCCTGCCAATGTTTCCTCTCTCTCCATCTCTACTTGTTTGATTGTTTGCTTCCAATTTTAATTTTGGTGACGCAGATTGAATACCTGAGGTGGAATAATGAACAGAAATTGAGAGTTTTAGTTAATCTCTGATTTTAAAGTTTAAACACACAAAATCAATCTTTTTTTCTGTCTGGCGGTAAGAAGGATTTCGGAAAGACAGGGAGAAAAGAAGCCACAAATTTGCATATGACATGTACAAGCATGCACACATGTCATATGCGAGGATTGTGGTGTCATGTGGAAAAAAAAATTCTACTCCTTTCCATGAAATAGCAAACGATCAAGATTATTTTATCAGAACAGCTAGTGAGGGAAAATCGGAAAGATAGAATGAACAAAAGGAAACCACAAAACAATGCAAAAAATAAGCGCACGGAGAGAAAGAGCCCAGGAGTAATCCAGTTAGCCTTGAAAACGTGATCCTCCATGTCTGCCAATCTACATGCTCCATGTCTGTGTTTGAGGTTGAGGTTACTCCTTTTTTGCCACATAGTGATCTCTGACGTTATTTTCCATCATCGCCTCTCCTCCTCCTCATCCATTCATTCATTCCGCGAAAACCTTTATTTATTTATTTTCCCTTTTTATCCTACAAATGCCCAACAATATGGGAAAATCAGAGGAAAGAAAATAGATGGAGGATTCGTTACATTTTTTTCTCTTGAGCGATGTAGGGCAGATGGAGAACGTGAAAGGAGGAATATTGGCAGAGTATCTTTTTTCTTCGGTTGGTTGGCTACTGGTGTGGTGTTGATGATGATGAGCATGTTTGCCCGGTAAATATTCTAAATCAGTAGACATTGAAGGTTGAAAGGAAGGCAGGGAGGAGGATTTTTTTGTCACGTTGTACCTTTGCAAATAAATTATATGGATAAATATGTACCTACTGTGTCACGTTATTATTTTTTTACTATCTCTGAAAGCCAGGCTTTCTTTCTCTCTGCTTATATATATTTTTAAAGCTCATTTGCGAAAAGCGAAGGCTAAAGGGTAGGAGACAAGACGTGGGGAGAAGATGGAAGCGTAAAGTAATAATAATGATGATGCCACCACGAGAAAGTGACTTTAATCATAATATTTTGATTTATTCACCGGCTTTCATAAACTATTTTTTTCGCGACTTAAATGGTCCTAAAATGTGATTTACAGCGGTCGTAAAAGCAACTTTCTCTTTAGTTTAGTTTAATGGGATGTTGTGCAGGGACGAGATAGATATTTGTAGGTATTCTGTGTTTTGAGATTTTTGGTTTTTGTTGTTGCCATTGCTCTCATGTAGTGTTTATATTTCAAGGGAAAAATGGAAGTCGCTGCGGTGGAAATTGGTGTTTTTCTCTAAATAAAATACATGTAATCTCTCTAGACTCTATGCAATAATGATGATCATCATGCCACATTATTTCTGTTTGGATAAAACTAATGTTTATGATGGTTCTTTATTTTTTGAAAAAAAGAGGAAAAATGAATGTGATGAATACTTGGAGTTGAAGTGGACTATAATGAAGATTATAATGAGAATGGGAGAAATAAATAAATACATAATTTCTCTGGTTATTTATGAGCAAGTTGGAAAGAAAGAGAGAGGAAAAATAGCTGGTGTAACTTTTGTTTCTATTTTTTCCCTTTGCGTCGTGGGAAATATTTTTGATGATAAGATGTTGCCGCTTAATGGTGATGGAAATAGAGATAAAAAGGCCAATGCAAAAGTTTGGCGGAGAGGGTGAAAAACGGCGTAGGCGTTGTGGGAGGGGATTGAAACTGCTGCTGATTTTGTGTAATGGATGAATGAGTTAAGAAGAATGTTTACGGATATTTACGACTGTGTATAGAAAAGGATGTGCTGACTGTTTTCCTTGTTTTTTACGAGTAGATACAATGGCAAGGTGCTAGAAACAAAAAAAGTTAGAAAAAATATATTTCTTTAGTCCGTGAATGGGAAATATTCCATGAAACGGGGTTCGTGTGTTCCGGGAATGTTTTTATTGTGGATGTTTTTTGTGATGACAGGGTAAGGTTGGTTTATGGCGGGTGCAGACATTAAAAAACTTAAAGGGAGATATAAAAATTGTGTGTTGGGTAGACGTAATAGCTAAAAAATTGGCACCAAATGTCTGTTCCGGCTTTGCATGGTTGATTGTGATGATGACGAAGACGACTTAAGATATCAGCAACCATTTTGCACAATTTCCCGTTTCTTCCCAATTCCTTTTTTTCTCTCTCGTTTTTTGGCACGGGAAGAGTAGAAAAGATAGAAATATCTTTTACTTTTTCCCCATCTCTTCAGCTGACTGTCTCCGGTTTTTCTATGGCTGGGTGACTTGGCATCAATGAATCGTCTTTTTTTTCTTTTTGCAGTTTTCTGAAAATGTTCCACACGCTCGACGCTACCTCCCTTTCAGAAAAACAAGCAATTCTGCACGTTGTATAAAAAAAATAGAAGAGATACATATCTTGGAGGACATCATTTTCGTATATGTATTGATGTGAGTGAAGTGTGTGTATCTACCGTGAGATTGTACATTCAGATAAAAAATATTACTCCGATTTTTTGCTCTTTCTCGTCTTCCGACATCATGAAAATCGTAATAGAACTAGAAATACTGCTGACCAAGGGGATTTCTCGGCGCTGCTGAAATGTGACAGAAATTTGTCACGAGTGTCGATTATCCAGAGAGCAAGCAGTAAGGAGACATGGGAAGGGAAAGAAGAAAGAGAAAATGCTAAAGAGCACGCTGTGAAACTTTCAGCGCAAATACAACCATTTTCTATGCACACATCTCTATACACTTGTATTTACTTTTTTTTTTATAGATGGGAGCATCCATTGATTACGAACATTTATTACCCGGGCTTCTATTCCGAAGGAAAATTATACGGGAAGATTTTCCATTCATAGTTATAAACTCACAATTTTCCAAACTTTTTGTATGAACAGCGCCATGAAAAGTTGTACAAGCGAATATATCAAGATTATACAAGGATGGTACACAGAGAACATTCTATGTCACCATCATTGGCCCATAATGGGCTCCCATTTTATTGGCCCCACTTTGGCTGCCTTCTTATGCGTACATAAAGAGTACTTGAGAAAAAAACAGAGTACTCATCCAATCCTGGAATTTTTTTCAACAAGGAGTCATTACAAAGCTAACTACCCAGAGACGCTGGAAGACGAAAAAATAAAATAAAAAGCATGCTCACGTATTCCTCCCCATCACCGTTCCTGCTAAAAAACCGAAGGAGCTCCAATAAACGCGACGTGGTTGGAATGCGGTATACATAGAAAACTAGCAAAAATGACTGTGTATTACACAATTTTTTTTCGCCACTACCAAGTGGCAGCAGCAATAATGGGAACGGTAGGAGGAGAAATTTCCTCTATATAGAGATGTATAAGTTATAAGTGGTTTTGTATTTTGGTGGTGCTCCCACCGCCAAGGATATGTGAACAATTGCGGAATTTTTTAGTGTTCATTTTGAGGTGATATATGAATCGCAAAAGTCGCAAAAATGGTTTTGGATGGGACTCTCACTGTCTTTTGGATGGCCACCATTTTTTTCTCCAGGACGAGCATCCAACGAGTGAAGCCGCCTGTCACAACCATTTGGACCCACTTGGCTCGACTCACAGAGAGTCAAGAGTTATTACGAGGTTGTCACTCGCGCTCATTTATACTTGCCTTCTTGTTCGTGTTTCTCAAGACGATGAGGAAAAAATACGAAACATTTCCCAACAAAACAGACAGACACACAATGGATAAGTATCTATCTTTGCAATTTCCTCTTTCTCGCTCTCTGTATTCAATACTAACCAGAGTTGAAATTTCTTCCCACAAACTGATAACCGGGATGTATAAAGGATTATATTACTACTGGAGAGAAAAATTTGCTGCTTCAAGTTTGCCATAATTATCCAAGACACAGCTTTCCTCTTGAAAAGTTGCAATCTACGTGGAATACAGATTAGCAGAGGAATTCTGAAAATTGTCTGTGAAAGACAGATTTTTCTGTCTTCTCCTTTGGTTAACTCTCTGCGTTTTTTAATAATGATAATAAGCATATATAAATATTCAGAAATGCTACACAGAAGGAAAACTCTTCAAAATTTGCCGTCAGCTTGTTTGTGTTTTCCCTCTAGTTTGGGAAAACAAGACAAGTTTTGAAATCTGAGAGAGAGAGAGAGAGAAAGAGAATGGGGAAAAGTAAAATGAAACTTTTTTTTAGATTTTATGGGAACACTAAAGCTTGTGTATATGAGTGTACACTGTGCTTATAGTATTTTCCACGTAACGGAGAACCAACTCTTCCCATAAGGAAGAATAATTAAATTCTACTTTTGTCACGGTTTCTCCATTTCCCTTGTTTTTCTTTTTTCTCCATTTCTCTCTCTCTCTCTCTCTCAGCTAACGACCAAATTCTAGAGGAAAATCTTAATTTTTTAAAAGAGAAAGGGAAAAGTTTTTGTTTGGTGTCATTTTCATACGTATAGGTATATTACCGAAAATGACAACAATTCTTTCTCCACAAGAAAAAGAGAGACACGTATGGGAAATGCAGTTTGGTAAAATATATCTGTATCCAAGTGAAAGCAGCTCTTCTACTTCGTTTCAGATAAAAGCAAAGTTTGCGAACGTCACATGAAATAAAAATGACCATGATGTGTGCTTTGGATCTCGGAGAAAGTTTTCTCTTCTACAAATTTTGTGGAAGTAAGATTCTCAAATGACACATTTAAATAGTTAACGAATCGGTTTTAAGAGATAGAGAAAAGGCAGACAATACAGTAGAGTGTAAAAGCAACAAATTCGAAAACAAACGATAAATTCCGTTAATTACCCCAAAAGCCAGTTTAATGGGAGAGGGGGAGAAAAGCATGGGACTTCATCTTAAGTTTTTCCTAATGCTAGGTTATTCCGAGAAGCAAAGAAAAAATGAAGATGACTTTCATTCCTATTTACTTTCACTTTTCTCAAGAACATGCACACACACACATATGAAAGCTAACTGAACGGTTGGGTGATCATGACCAGGGAAAGTTTATAACAAAGATGGGATGCAATATTAACTTTCATCTCTCTCCCAGACGGCGTTTTTTCTCTAAAATATTCATTCAGGAAAAAAATCTTATCATGTAGTTCTCACACTGGAACAACGAGAGAGAAAAGAGTGAGCAAAGGTAAGGATGAAAAACATTTTACGCGAGAAGTGAAAGCTCATATTCATAAATTACATTGGATTAATTTCACCAACTCGCTTGTTTTCCCTGGCACTTTGGCTCCTGCTAAAGAAAAGAAAGGTTTATCCGCGGAAAAGAAAATGGAGAAAAAACTGCTCAGGGTATCGTCATCATCATCATCATACTGTAAGCATAGTCGCAAGATGAGTGCTTTTTGCCTGCTTTTTTTTTGCATGGAGACCTGCCATTTACACACACACACATACTCACGCGATCCCATCAACCATATAGATGCATACAGACACACAGTTATTATTACAGTTTTCACGAGAGTAATTTACATGAAGGATGCTTGCTTTAAATATGCCTCTGGAGAGGGAGAGATATAGCGTGTGTGTGTGTATGTGTCTGGAAATTCGGATACAATTTTTAGAGAGCTCAAATATATATCCATTTATCCACACTTGTATCGTTCTGGTGAAAGGAAACGCCAGGAGGAGAAAGCAGCCAGTCAATATAAGCCAGTTAGATTATACAGAGACAGAGAGCCCGAGTGTTTTAAAAGCTCAGCAGGCCACTTCTCTCTCAATTGGGCTCTACGGAGACTTTTTCTAATTAAACTGAGCAGAAACACACACATACACATAGAGACTTGGTAATATTATGGTGAAAAGAGGAGAGGATACAATTCCATCTTTTTCTTGACTCTTCGAGTTGGACTTTCCCTTGATCTTTTAAAACTTGTTTGCACTCGAATCACATCTTGTCACGGATCTGTGTACATAGATGGAAAATTGTGGAGAAAGAAAGGAGAAAACTGCTCCCTCTCACATCATCCGTCCATATCCGATCCTTGTTTCATTTTCTCTCTCTCTTTCTAAAATTGGAACACACTCAGTAAGCTGATTTGAGAAAGTAGAAAAGAGAAGTAAAATGTTGTAGAGCTGTTGATAGAAAGAAAAGGCCTTGAACCGTTTCCTTTTTCTCTCTCAGATTTCATTTCGATAGTAGGAAAATTAAGCAACACGCTTTCCCCACATTTTCAAACCCAATCTATAGAAGACGGAGAGAAAAGTACTTCCAGTAATTAAGAAAAGAGACATGAGCGAAGCAACTCCTTTTAAGTATTCCGGACATCGACATCTACAATATATTATGCAGCGAGAGATGCTTCAATGCATTCAAAACATCTTCAGTGTATAGAGAACTCTTTCAATTGTGAAATTTATTAGAGTTTCAAACACTAATTTGTAATTCTTGAAGATCAGAGGGTGATCAAAAGGGCAAGAAAAAAATGTCACGTATTTTTTTTTGTACTTTTTCGAATGAAATTAAAGCACGCAAATTACATTATAATAATAAAATGTCCGAAACTTAATCAAGGTTGAGGAAAGGTCACATATTCCCCATTATCTTGAGCACTGCGACAAAATTTTTCTGCTGAAATTTCATAAACGGACTCGAGGGATAAGAAAATAAAAAAGGGAATAACAAAGAATCTTAGAGCCATAGAGTGTGTAAAATACTTTCTCCCAAGTGACTCACAATAAAAAAGAAAGGATACACGTAGATTCGGAGAAATTTACAGTTACTTTCAGAGAACCCATTTTTTCTGGTCCCCTTCCAGGAAAATGTAAATTTCACTGATTGCTCGGCAATCATATAAAAAAAGGAGGATGTTTTCTCTGAATTTCGCCAGTCAGCATCCCTTTTCTTACAAATAAATCCAATCTAATCCACGCAGTTTCACGAAATTTTGTGAAAACCAAGGAGAAGCAAATAAGAAACCGAGTTCATCAACACAAAGTACACGTAACACTACCTGTTTTGAAGTTTTTTGTTGCTTCCTACCTTTTTTTGTATAGATAGTACATAGTAGAAACAAAAGGGTTGGAAAACAAGGGAACAGAAAATCGTCAGCAAGTTGACAGGGAAAATAGCGAAAAGGTTGAGAGATCAAGGGAAAACAGCTTTTCAATATTATGACAATCTGCTTTCAAATCAGTGAAAGGCGACATGAAGGGAACGAGAAAATTTTTCGAGGTGGATGGAATTGATTGTTTTGGCACATGGGCGGTTGCGCTATAGTTTTATTTGTAGATATTTACTTACCCTGCTGTACTTTCTATATGCGTGCTTCTACTGGCGAGAAAAAAGTACTTGAGCCAACTCGTACAACTCCGCTCCAGTGACAAGTACTTTTTTCTCAATTGAAATGATTTATAATAGTGGAGCGAGAGAGAGACGAGGCGACAGGAGGAAAAGTTGAAAACCTTGTTGTTTTTTGTGTGACGTTCTCCTCAGCAAAAGAAAGTGAGAGAGAGAGAAAGTAGGAGAAAGTCAGGAGCGGCAGTTGCTTTTGCCACCCAACCAATTTACTCTGATATCATACTTCAAATAATATAAAACACATTGTGACTTTTTTCGTCAAAGAAGGGGAAAAATACAACTTGTTTTATCTCTTAACCAAAAATACTTTCGATTCCTTCATTGTTTTTCACTGGCTAGTAGAGAGAAAGAAAAAAGTCAAACTTCTTGTTCCAAACATTTTCATTTTATTAGGCTTATCCATGTCTACTAAACTCAGACATTGAGAAAGAAATCACACTTGAGAAACTGATATAGGCTTTTTTATTCGTGTTTACAGAATGGCTTACCTGAATGTCTTACAGTTTATCTACTTTCCCAAAAAGCATTGATAATATAAATAGTGAGAGTGAAAATTGGAGAAAACTTTTGTTTGAATAGCATCCATATAAAATGCTATAAATCATTTCCTCTGTAAATCCAAATGTAAGCTAATTTTAACTAGTAAACAGAATTGCTCAAATCCGCAAATATCTTGGCTAACATTTGATTTCAGAGAGAAAGCACTTTATTCCGTGTTTACACTGCACAAAAAGCATAAACAGTCATTTTCTCTTTCTCTCTTGGTGGCATTGGCATATCACCACAGTAGATTCAGCAGCTCATCCTTTTGGGATCAAGTTAAAAGAGAATGCAATCAAAGGAAAGACGACCACCACTTGGGATACACATCCTTCTGAATTTCCCCTTTTTCCAAGACATGCTTCAAATTACGGGAAACACTTGGCATAATATTATGTTTCCAACTAGTTTTTAGCATGTTTGTTTTTCTTAAAACTAATGATACCCCTTCTTTGTTGTGTTTAGATACACCATCTTTCCATCGACACAAGAGAAATGTATACAATTGTGCACGCGCAGATTAGCTGTCGCTAATCTTTAATCTTTTAGAAAAGAAAGTTGAACGACTTTACATGCGACGAAAAGTGGTTGTTAGTGAATACCTGCAAAAAAGTGTATAATGTTCCACTTATCAATCTACCCGTCAATTATATCCTCATTAGAATGGCTGAACAAGGATGCAAAAAATGCAGACTAATTTCCAAGAGAAAGTGAAAAATATTCAACTCATCAATACTTCACCGGTCATTACACACACAATCTTAATACCTAGAGGCACGTGTGTTTTTGCAAGCTGAGCTCTACTAGAAAAAAGTGAAAGTGGAGTGAAAGTGGAGTAAAAGTTTACGCTACACACTCACAATTGTATGCTTCCTGTGCCGAAATAGATGTTGTAGTCGTTATATCATTCGGTCATTAAAGCAGAGCATCATTAAACAACTCCACTAGTTCTACTTTTCCCCAACAACTTTTGTCGTTTCAGCTTCCTCTCTTGCTCATTTCAGGTTTTGTTGTTGTTAAAGTTGCTCATCACTGCACACACACATACACACGACGGTACGGTATCTCTCTCTATAGGAGTGACAGGAGTACTTGGAAAAGCTATTATACTCTACTTTTCTTTATCTTCTCCTTTCAGCACGACATGATAATACATACACAACATTTTATTATTATAGATCACAAAATAATCGTCTATTTATATTCTCCGAAAATCCCAACATAACCGTTTATTCCGGAGAAGTAGTAAGTATCGTCGTTGTTGCATCAACTTTGTTTACGATTTCCCTTTCCATGCTGTTTACCAAAGCGTTATAGCAATATAACACACACTACCAATTTCCAATTAACCTTGATGTTTGCTAAGGGAAATGCTCTATTTCGAGTTATTACGTAATATGGTGACAACTCGATTATTTGCCAGTCTTTCCATTCTTCGTTTTACAGAGAGAGAGAGAGTGAGTTGTGGGTGTAAAAAAGGAAGACTCTGAGTCAGATAAATATTTAATCAGTGGCAGTGACACTCGCACTTCCACTTTTTCCTGTTCATCCTTTCCCTCGTCTCTAGTCAATTGAATGAGAGAAAGAGAGATGCTGTCACATCTCATGACTCAACATCCAAAAAAATTGACTAGCCAGCCTGATAATTATGTACAGAAAATGTTAGGTTGTGTATGTCTGTGTGTACATGAAGTATATATATATTTATGTGTGTATAGTGCAGATTGTAACGCGCTTCCTCCTCTCTAGTGAAAGGTTGTTGCCTACGGCAAAGCCAAGTACGCAAATACTTGGAAATGTCATGTTTCGCAAATAAGTGTACCAATAAACAAAGTTGTTAGGAAATGCTGAAGGAATATGGTGGAGCGTTCTCTATTTTGTACGTATTTTTTATGGCAGTTCATCTCCGTTTTTATTTCGTACACAAAATTGACGTGAAACGTCGTCTTGCCAGTGTCGGATTTGAGGTTTCTTACGAGTCAGTAGTATTTTTCGAGTTTAGTGCTTTCCCCCCATGTCCATAATAATATTTTTAATACATTTCAGAGAAGACAGCATACTGACATCGACTAGACACGCATCCCATTAAATTTCTTCGCTCTCATATCTCTCAACTCAGCTCACGTTTCTATTTACACCTGAGGCAAAATAATATGAGTTCTGACGATATACATCTTTCCAGTATAAAGAAACTCAGATCATTTTATATGAAGCATGGAGAAATCTTTAATCTCAAGTCTCTCATGAACAAAGAAAACAACACACTTCATTATTTCCTAATTCATGATATGCATTAGCAGGTGAAAATATTGATGATACATCAGAATGACAAGGGGAAAATGTGAAAAGCTCAGTCTCAAAATGGCTGCTAAGCCAAAACCCAGAATTTCTGGCTTAATGCCTACTTATTAGACTTAAAAACACGCTCGTTTTGTTATTCCAAGATAATCTCATCCTGTGCGCATGACAATTTGTGGTTTTTGGTTTCCGTTGCATAAACATGCTATCTATTTTTTATTGTCCTCATTGAAACTGCTGATCTCGACGATTACCATCATGAATGACTTTTAGTTATTGGGGAGAACAATAATTTAATGTATACATAAACGGGAACAGGATGAGTTGATCAACCTGATTGATTAGATGGAGCGAGTCAAACCGAAAAACTGCCTCATCACCATCGTTATCCTGCCTATCTACCCGAAAATATGGTTACACAAGCTTTCTCCTCTTATTACTGCGACTTCATCTCTAGTTTATAGCCAGCTCTAGACCGGAAGGAAACTGTTGGGCAAAATCGGAGAAAATCTCTGGAGAGGAAATAGAAATGGACTCTTATATGCGCCATAAGTAGCGGTATCGCGATGATCATCATGTTTCTCGTGATCTGCCATAAGCGATATTGTATCCTGGAGACTGCAACCAGAGCAAACTCATCCACAGTAATAATATTACTTTCTCATTGTGTTCAAGCCATTAGTCGGGCAGTAGTAGTTCTCTTCAACGATCATCATCAATTCCACACAAGAGAAAATGTTGGTTTGCTGCCGGTGCTCTTTTTCTCTTATAAAATAGTAGAGACACGCGAGAGACTTAGTTCTTCCGAAAAAGAAAGTTTATCTTCTTAGGTATAAATCGACCCAGATATTTGCCCATTCAAAATTAACCAAGGGAGCATAAATTAGAGAGAGAATATCAGCTCTCTGGCACTGTCGACTTGTTCTTTTTTGTTAGTCCTGTTGTAAAACAGGGTTTGATAATCTAATGAAGAATATTAGATAACTGAAGGATATGCGCTCACATAAGTCACATAATATTCCCATTCGGAGAAAATGGAGAGGAATGTAATAATCTCTGGGATGGGAGAAAAGAGAGAGACAGAAATAGTGAGAGATTTTCATCTCATCTCTTTCTCCAGCTTCTGGAAAAGCCCGTCAGACGAAAACCACACCAAAAAACAACAACGACATGTTGTTAAACAATTCAGTGGGAGAAAACCTGTCAAAATTTTCACTGCGACCACATCAAATCACATAGTTTCCTAACATGTACTATTACGTATACAGTTTGTTTTATCTTTTTGGTTTAACTCTCTCTCTCTCCATCTCCAAATTTATCTCTCTGCTCGAAATGGCTAATGATGATACATCCCTGGCCATTAGAAACGGGATGAGCAAAGGAAACACAGCATTTTCTACTTTTCACAGAGAAATCGATGTAGATCACCGCACACTCACACACACACACAGACGAGTTTGATGCAAAAAGAGAATGGGATTTTAGAGAGAGAGGAAGCAAATTATGGTATGATGTGAGGTATGATGGAAGAAGTGACTGTAATAACAATAATATTAAATGCTCTTTTTAAAACGGTCTGGTGGGTCTCCCACTCTCTCTCTCGTTCACTTTCTCCTACAGAAAGGGTACCTTTCTCTCTTCGCTCGAATTCCCAAGAGTATCTGCCCAGAGCACAGAGTAAAATGAGAAAAAGGGAATAATATAGTACAAACAAAAATAACAGCTATATATAAAATGCTTTCTCTATCTCTATAACTATAGTTATAAATGAGGAGGCAAAGGAGTTTGAGAGAGGCAAGTGGTGGGAGTGATCATCATCGTCATAACAATAATTACTCTGTTCTTTCTCCTTTCCCCGGCACTTGAAACTGGAAAGTGTTTACACTCCTTTGTATACTTTTTTATAGATGTGAAGGAAAAGTAGAGGTAGTTGGGAGAGAGTATGATAGTGACCAGAACGGAGAAATAATATCTTCGAGAGTATACCTACATCCAACCCTTTGTGAAAACAGGCATGGTTCACTAAACATAATAGAAAATGAGTACAATGCTCTTGCTTTGTTCGATCGAGGATGGTGATGCTCTCCTACTACAGCTCCTGGTTCCTTAAAAACTTGGCATCCTACCTTATATTTTCTTCTGAGTCTTCTCCTTCTCTTCTTTTAAACTATTCCTCTATTGTTTTTACCCAGTATTGGAAACACAATAGAGAAAGCTTTCTTCGTTGGAGGAAGTAGCAGCATTGATTTTTACTTTAATAATGGCTCGTTTTAAAATCACAGATATCGATCTGTACTCGTGAAAAGGAGAAGCAAAAATAAGGTAACTGTGAACAAAAAAATTATTTGAGGGGAGAACAAGTAATAATATACGTGTGCTCAACTTCTCTCTCTCTCCCTCTATTTCATGCAATAATCATTAACATGAAGGTCTCCAGAGCGAATGCTGCTCCAACATTTTTTGCAGTGCATTGGTAATGTCGGTGGCAGTGGAAAAAGGGATAAAAGAATGATCTGCTATGCTATTCCAAGTTCCACTTCGGAGCTCTCCGCTTGTCCATAATTTTTATGGGAGGAGGCAGGAGACAATATTTTCCTGTTCATATAAAATATTAAATTAGAAGTGGCACAAGATGACCTTACATTCTCCATTAGAGGGAGCACGAAACGAGCTCATTCAGATGGCTGAATTTTTATGAGGAAGAAAGTCCTCTAATAATAATAGTTTATATATGTAGTTCAATAGAGCTCTCTTTTTGCATTCATCCAGTCAGCAAGCTCACCCATCATTTTCATAATTCTCTTTCACTCGAGTATTTATTTACTCAGTTTCAGCATTCCCATGGTTTTAGGTAACACAGAGAGAAAAAAAGAACTATATAGAGCATAGTGAAAGCCTATAGGAAGAAAATCGGTTGGTCTGGCTTCCTATTTTTTCGTCTGTGCTTATTTGCTATATCGACCGAGTTATTTCTCATACAGAAGGAAAGGATCACTTTCTCTAGCTGACAAGAGCAGAGAGAAAGTAAAGAAAAAGTTTTTTTTTAGTGTTATGATTCCTGTCCTCATTTTCCATACACACACTCGATGCCTTGAAGCGTCCAATGTAGATAGGATGCAGAGGAAGGAATGTTCCAATGACATTTTTTTCATCTGGGATGCAAAAAACACACGCGAAAAAAATAAAATGAGAATGAATGAGGCATGGACCGTTGATTTCTTGACCGCAAGAGAAGACTCCTTGGCGTTACGTTGGCATGGATTCTGGTCTGGTCTCTGGTGAAAGTAGTGTATATTTTTTTTCTAGAGGAAAGCTAAATAACCAGATACGGGAAATGGCTAGCGATGGTGTATGTGTGCTTACCAGGAAGAATAAACGGGGAATGGGGAAAGTGTTCTGCAGTGAAGTGTAATGTAATGTGATGTAATACAAGTGGCAACATAAAGCAAGATTTTATAGAGGACGTATGACAGTATGGAAATAAGTAGGGGAAAAGAAATACTCTCACCGAAAATCGTACACACACACATACAACGTCTAATGAGATGAGTGTCGTAAAAAAGCTCTGAAAGAAACAGGAAAGTGGAGAAAGTCGGGACTAGATTTTTTCCTCCTTTTTCATCGTCAGCATTAGAAGAGATGTAGATCCGCATGAATATGGATGCTTTCCAGTAGCAAACCGAACCAAACCACCACCGTCATCATGGCATGCCTTCATTTTATTTTCTTCGTAAGACATGGCCATATCCTTTCACTACTTTTCTTAGAATCGCCTCTTGTTTCTACAAGGGAAACAGTATATAATGTGGTGGTAGTGGAGGAGGAGATGATGTAGGTAAAACTCGTACCGGATCTGTTTATTTCACATTTTTGTTACCCTCTTTCTTTCTGTGAGAAGTAATTTTAGATATTCTGGTGTACCATGGAAGTGGCTAAATGCTCCTCCAATGTAGCAAATTCCGACACCCCATAAAGCGGCAGGAAAATGGACAACCCATGTGGGATCCAAACGAGCTCTCAGCTACATTAAAGGGGACACTTTTCTCTCTGTAGCGCGAGTTGTGTGGGCATAAGATGCAATAGAACATTTAAAATGTGTGCTTTCACATTTACCAGAAAAAAACTTTCTCCTTTTCCCAGTGCGAGTGAAAGTAATGGCGTAACATTTACTTTCTCCTTCTCTTGTCAAAAAACTTTTCCTCTCAAGAAAAAAACCAATTAAAATATGAAATAATCTGGATAATGGGTTGCAAGGAATTACAATAACAACAATACAGAGAAACTTGGACGCAAAACTAGACACTAGGTACGATTTTAATATTTCAAGAAAATGATCATCATCATATGTGCATATACACAGGGACAAGGGAGAAAACCTTGTTTCAACTTTTCTCTCCCTTTCTCCATCTCTCAGATGAGTGTGTGTGTGTGTGTATGTAAAAGTACAAGAGTACAGTGTGTACATGACCAGAATAAAGTTTCTCGGGAAGGAGAAAACCATCATCGTTGTCTTTATACACACATAATATTAGATATATTGTGGGAATACTTGTCTTACTTTCTCAGAACATTTCACATGCCCTTCTTTCATGCATAGTTTCTCCTCCAGGAGATATGACATCCTGCAACAGACAATTTTTCCTTCCTTTTATTTTCTATCTTTCGTGAGAGACGAAAAAGTAGTGGAAGAAGAAGGAAAAAAGTGGTGGTTGGAAGAGGTCTCTTGTTAATTATGGCAGCTTGGATAGCTCTACATATTTATATACCCTGACCAGGTACATATATACATGTTCCTGTTTTTATACTCGCTTTCACTACACCTCTAGGCGATACTTTGCTTTCTGGAGAAAGCAAAAAAAAAACTTTCCTCTAAAAAAGAAAAACCAGTACCCTTTGGTGTGCAATGCTACACCCTTATTCCCCCGCTGTTTCATAACTGAGACAATCTGTTACTGTTTCGCTTTCCTAATACTTTCTCCAGAAGTGAAAGTATTTTCCTAGTGTCGTCATGATAGGAAAAACAGAGACACACATGCTTGCTCACAAATATATGTATAGACGTGTAGAGATATAGACCCATACCACCACCACTACTTCCACTGCTCATTCCTTTTCTCCATCAAATAACGACGAACACATTATGATGTATGTAGAAACGTATGCGGGAGATAAGCACAATGAGTGGTTCCATGCCAGCAGCACAGCAGTAATATCATCACAGACAAAAAACAAGACAGTGAAAGCAACCAACTCTCTCTCTCTCTCTTTTCCACCTCCTTGTTTTCTCTGTAAGATAGTTCATCCAAGCTTTCGAAGGAAGACGAAGAAGAGAGAGGGAAAGTGTCATCATGCATGATGAATGAATACGTCCCTCATGTATTCTTTCTCCCTATTATTTTGCTTTCTCCTCTCTTCCTATCCATTCCTTTTTCTTCTTCTGTATCTGTGCATAGAAGCACACAAAATTTCACATACATGCTTTCTTCATCTTTCACCCAAGTAATAACAGAAACATCAGATATGTGATGTGAATCCAAAAAAATAAAGATATATAACAACAGCCTCTTCACCATATTCCACTTCCACCACTGCCATCCAACTTTTTTTACTGCATCTTATTCCTTTCGTCAATCCAGCTTCTCTTTGGATCTCCCAACCAGCAACGAAAACAAATGACGCAAGGGCCACAAAAAAACTTAAAAAAACGACTGTAAGCCATCCCACCTTTATTTTTGATACTCTCAAACAAATCCAGAGAAGAGAAAAAAATGAAAAAAATGTAGACGAAGCACAAAGAGATCATCGTCAGAAAAAATAATAATAAACAACAATATTTATTCCTCGTCTTTCCAGAGCTGGAAAAACTTTAAAGAAAAAAATATCGATCTTTTACCACATCTCAATCATCTTACAAACGGTTGGAAAATGTTGAAACATTTTTTGTCAGCTTGTGCCTAGCAACGTGACTTGCTCTTTTCAAAATCAACTTCTTTGATATAACTTATATGCCCATAGCATGCACAAACATACATGTTTTTTCAACTTTCTCTAAGCTTTTATGCATTTCAACAAATATTGCAAATTAATCTTCAAACTGATACAGAATTTCTCTGCTCCCAAGGAAAATATTATTTTTTCTTCGAGAAAAAATTTGACTTATTGCAAACAACACACATAATCTTAAATGTCGACTTGTTAGAAGCAAACTGAGTTTTTTCCAGTTTTTCCCACCCGTTTCTCACATAATTTCTCTCCCACCGTTTCCTAAAATCTTGTCAAGATAAACTACATAATAACTCATGAGTGAGTGCGAGTGTGTGTGTATGAGTGCTTGCATTAAATCTCTGTTAAAGACTTACACACAAAAACGAGCGCTACTACTGATGATGATGATGCTTGCTGTTGAATGCTAATACCATCATAATAGTTTCCTTTTTCCTTTCCTTTTTTCCAATCCGCTTAAGTCAGATTAACTCTTGATGATGATGTTCACTCTATTCAGAGGTACGATCTTCCTCCTCTTCGAGGAGAAGATGAGAGAGGGAGAAAGAAAGAGCGCTATGGAAAGAGTGAGTCGTCGTTTTGCAATGAGATTTATAATCTTGTTACACACATTCATTTTCCGCTTTTCATTCCAAACTGAGGGAAAAAGTTTACTCTCCGCCCATCATAATATTATCATCATTATGACTACATGTGTGGAGCAAGTTTGCTAGCATATTACTCAATTTTATTTCTCCCTCTCTCTCAAGTGTCCACCTCAATTTTGTCAGACAGGTCATTTTCCTCTCTCCGAGTACAATCCTTTTTGATCGTAGTAACTGTCAACTTGAGAGTGTGTACGTGATTGTGATTCTACCTTTCATAGGATTCGTTTTCCGAGTAAAAATCCTCAAAACGTGGAAGGTGCAGTGGTTTAACCCTTTTCCAGTCATTCTCTCCAGGTGATGGGGTTAAGCTGAGGGAAAAACGCTGGGTAAATTTAATGCTCCATTTTACTGCTTTATTCAATAAAACTATCATAACAATGACCATTTTTTTCTTACAACGTTAATAATATCAGATGTAAGTACGGCACATGTGTATGTGTACATGCTATTTTTAAGTGCCTTGAAGGAAAACAAACAAGAGGAATGGGAGGAAAGAAGGAGCAATTTTTATTTAAAAAATAATGATAATCATAACTGTAATAATAATAATTATTTTCATTGCTTGGAAAAATGGTCCAAGATCCCAGGCACGTTTCTCCGTGGTATGGTGGATACTCAACAAAAAAAACTTTCTCTTTTTTCCTTCTTCTTCAATATTACATGTCGTAGAGAATGCACCTGTGTGTGTGTGTGTGTTTTGTACCTGTGTGTAGTCAGAGTAAAAAGTACTTTGGTTTCCTGTTCCACTTTTTATTATTATTTTCTCCTTTTTCTCAGCATACACGGACATACACGATCTGTTCAACTGCCATTATTATCAGCATCTGCCGTTACCTATATATGTGGAGTAGCACACATAGAGAAAAAACCGGTGGTGAAGGTGGATTCTCTGAACATGTACTGCTCTGCTTTCTCTTCCTCCCATTTCTCCTGCTTTCTCCATCCCACTACAATATTTTATTATTTTGGCTCTGCTTTTTCTCCCTGCTTTTTCCACCTAGTGTACAGCTTTTGCATAAATGCATAATGGATTAGGGCATGGCTTGCCTTTATTGCAATCAAATCGCTCACTTTCTCTCTGTTTCATACTTACATTTCCCATCTCTCATCATCCTCATCGCCAGCATGAAATTTTCAACGTGAATAGAAAAAAAAACTCAAGAATAAAGGAAGCATCTGCGTATGAATGAAATTCTACTCTTTCATCCTTTTTGTCTCCTTACCTCTCTCCTATGAATTACACTGACCCCAGGTATTTTTATATTATGCGTCTTTTTCTTTCATTTCTAAACAAAATCATTATCATGACGACCTCGACAAAAGCAAAGAATCAAGAGCATGAGCACATCCTCTCTTTCTCTACATTTTTCTTTCATTGTGATTACATAAACAAAGTTGTAGAGAGAAATTTTTTGTTGTTCTTGCGAGAATTGTGGAGCTATCTTGTATATTTTTCCACACATAATTTTCTTGGATTCACAGACACAAAAACATGACAGGGAAAAATTACAAGTGAGAAAAATAAGAAGAAGGAGGAAGCGTATTTCCGTTAATCAAGAGCTCCACCAAAAGAGAGAGAAAAAATATCTACCAGTTTGACAAGGGAATGTAAACCACATCAAAAAAGAGGAGCTATAACATAACATAATACACCACTTTGGAGTTTCTCGGCATTCCATTGTAGCGCCCTTGTAGAGAATTGTAGGAGAAAGTGAAGCCACACAACATGCCCATAGAAAGGAGATATAGGATATCACAAAAGAAGTGAAAGTGAGAGAGAGAGAGAGAGAGAGAAAAGTGGAGATAGAAGAATGAGAAAATATATATAAGCCAGCTCGTATTTCCCAATTCTCTATTAACTCTTCCTGCTTGTCTTTCTTTCCTGCTCGTGGTGTGGTGATGTTGATGCTGCTGCTATTTTGTATACGGATCTACGGATATCGTTCCCTTATGGATAGTGCGACTACTTACTGAAACGTAGCATACGATAGAGAGGAGAAGAAGAAGCCAAGTAGAGAACGGATTTATTTATTTTTTCTCTTTCTCTCTCTTCATACTTTCGCCTTGTTATCCGATACTTACAGGAAATAACGTGAAAAGTGCCTGCATTACTTTCTCTCATCCTGGTTGGCTTTTTCCTCCTTAAACTACAGAGATATATATATCGAGTAACAGTGGCTTCCGTTATTTTTCCCCATTGTACACACCATTTTCTCTACGATTATTATTAGTGGTGGAACAACTGCAGGAATTTGAAGCTGTATCCCCATATAAATGTATGCATGCCTATTTACGATCGCCAAGTGTAGGAGTAGAACATTTCTCCCTATTTCCATGTCTGTCATGCCATTAAACTTCTTACATCAACATTGTATGTACCCATTCCGCTATTTTTCTCCTTATTTAATTTTTTTTTCTTTTAAAAAACGTCTACTCCTTTCTTCTTTCTCTTCCGCAGAAAATATTTTTATATAAATTTCAGGTAAGAAGCTCACAGACAAGACAAGATAGATGGTGAAGACTGGAAAAAAAGTACCGCAATCCTTTCGGCAGTCACCATATGTTTACGGATGATCATACTAGTGATCATGGTGATGGTCTCGTTGTTTAGAGTACATTTTCCCTTCTACTACTGCAGCATCATGATGATCATCTTCGGCATGAAATGTGTAGTAGTAATGGTTGCTAGTATTTTTGTGCAGCTATGATGAGGTGAGATGAAATGCGATGCGGTTACATTTTACTGCTGTTGGCGCTCTCGCTACATCGACTCGAAAAAAAAAACAACAAAAAAGATATTGCCAGGGTTTCCCCATTGGAGGTGGTGGTGGTGGTGGTACTACTGAGGTTGTAATATTATGTTGCTCAGATATTATTATCGTGGACACTATAAAGTGTGCTGTGTGTACCGAGGTTAAAAAAATTGGAATAACGGAGACGGATGGAGTTTAGCTAATAATAAAGCTTTCCTGTGCGAGAGAGAGAGAGAGAGAGAGAGAGAGAGAGTCTACATGAATAAAAAAGAGTTATAGGGTCAACATACAAAATTGTGTATAGTAACCGGTCGTTGTTGTGATCCCAGAGTGAAAAGTTGACTAGCGTTGTGCCAGCATACAAAAGGGATTAGTCAACTTTTATGGGCTGCTATACAGCCTGGATGGATTGAATGGGAAGTGAAGCATGAAAAAAGAGAAAGCACAACATAGTCATGCATGTTATTGGAGAGAGAAAGGAGTGGGCTCCGCACTGTCTGTTGTGAGTACTGAATTGATGAGGATGCTAATAATATATATAATATAGACAGATATATGTTGGCTGATCAACGTTGATAATAGTATGTCTTGTCATGATGTTTATTTTTATATGGATGGATGATCGTAAAACGAACGTGATGGGGAGGAGGGCTGACGGATATGAGGAAAATTGTTTTGTGTTTGGTGGAGTAAACATTGAGTGTATAAATATAAACAGTGAAAGAAGAGAAGAATAAAAAGGGTAGGGTGATGATCAAGCGTTGAGTATAGAAAGTGGAATCTTTTAATGACGTATTTTTGGCTAATTGCAGGTCATGGTGAAATGTTTATGCAATTAAAAACGCCCTTAATTATGGTGGCGTGCGCTTTTAGAGAGGAAATTAATTGCGGAAGTGGGGAATAAGATGATAATGATATGAGATGCTATCAAGAAAGCAAGGTGGTATTTGTGTACTCTTGGTGGTACACTTGTTTGCACTTCGTGAATAATGGCTTGCGTGCAGAGTTAAGGGTGGAGTGAAGAAGATGGAGTAGTAGAAGAAGAAGAAGAAGAAGAAGGTAAATATTTAATTAGGACTTACCTTTTGGAAGACATAAGAAGTAGGCCAACAATGTGAAAAGGGTCCGGGCTCCACTGGAAATCATCACCATTGCACTTTCCCTTCAAAGGAGGAAGAAGAATTGGTACACCCGGAGAAGGAAAATGTATGTATTTTTTAAGAAAAAGAGAGTGATAGCAGAGGAGAGTGGAAAAAAGTAAGAAATTGAAAGTAAGGAGGATGGTGGGAAAATTATGTATGGTGGTGGAGAGGAGAGAAAATTATTAGGCAAAGTGGGATTTTGAAAGATTTAAAAATGAGGAAGGTGAAATGAAGAAATACGAGGGGAGGGAAAGTTGATGAAGCTGGCAATGGCTTTCTCCAGGCGATGAAAATTTCCAAGGAGTTGATTCCAATCAATGTTTTCCGATGAAATGTTTCTGTATTGCTTTCTCCGGCAGGAAATTACAGATTATTTTTTTTTTGTGCGGGATTCTTTTTTGGAGGAAAATAAGTAGAGTGTGGACTTTCTAATGTCTTGACATTTTCTGCATTTTATTTTTTTGAGCTGCCACTTCTTTCTATTTAAACGCGACGAAAGAGAGAGACTCAAGATTCTCTGCGAGTTGGAGATCTGTCAACAAATTCCGTATCCATTACAGTTAAGCATGAAAAGAGCTTCCGTTTGTCAGTAGCACCGTCGTTCTCTTCTTCCCCGTTGCAGTGAAAGTAGCATCTATAATTCCGTTATATTGCTAATCATACATGCATAATACAAAGTTCAAGATCGTTCGGTCACTTGAAGCAGAGATTAAAGTTGTGAAAGTTGAGAGAAAAGTCAGTGTGTGTATATATATATGTGTTGGTATAGAGAAAATAAAACTATGAAACTAGTAGGGTGAGAGGTAGAAACGAAACAGAGTTCAGAGAGATTGAGATGACGGAGCTGTCTTTTTTGCTGAGTTTTTGAGGAGAAGATATCGAGCAACGTTAGTAGATATTAGATAGACACATATTTGATATAAGATACAGAGATCTTGCTCTCTACTACATATATATACAGGTTGGAAAATTGAATGAAGAGCGCACTTACTTAGTCATGTCTCGAGAAAGGCAAAAGGAGAGGAATAAGTGGAGTTGGCATTAATGTTAGTTGCCACAAATGTATGAGGATTGTACAAGAGAGAAAACATTGTTGGACTTTGAAGTGGTCTTAAAGAAAGAGCAGAAGAAGGAGAAAGTGTAGGAGAAGGTGGAGGCATGACGGGAATTATTATTACCGTTTTGCTCCTCTATCCTCTAAGAAAACCAGTTGATTTAGTGATGCTTCAAAACGAAAGTGAAAGTAAAAACTACAGATTTTTTCCTGCTCTTCTCTTGCTGTCTCTAACTAAAGAAGGTATATCATTCTCATAAAGATTTTTTTCTCTAGCCCTTTGTGTCCATAACGAAGTAGCTGTGGGCAAGCATCTGAAGAAAAATCTATATTTTTCTCTCTCCGCAGCAATAATAAACAAAAAAAGAACTAGTGGGGAAAAAATGGAGGATTCCCTCTCTTTCTATTCCACAATATAATTTTGAAACGTCTGTCAATTTAATTTATCTCCATTCAACGAATAAACGCGCTTCCTCCACAGTTCAAATTTCATTTTGGCTGCTGCTGGGCTGTTGATGTGAATACTTCCTCTTCTTCGTGTAAATCAGGGTATGTCCTGACAGCAGCGGAAAAAAAGGAAATTTGATCTTGTTTACAAGATTGAATTTTTTTCTCTCTCTCTTTACCTTGCTTCCAGTTTTGCCTAGCCTCAGAGTATCTCTCTCAGTTTACATATATCATATACAATTTCCTCCCACCTTTTTTTGCTACTCATCCAAGGTGAAAAAGAATGTTTTGCGAAATATTAACATCTTTAGCATGCATTCCGATGGTAAGGCAGAGGCTAATAAATTTTTTTCGTATTATTTATAATTGAAGAAGAGGGAAAGTCCTGCTTTCACTATGCCTTCTCTGCAGCAGCTTCAGTCTCCACTTTTGCATCTTTGATTAACCCCCTCTCAATCTCCTTGTGTTTTTTGGCACCTTGTGTCAACTGACGTTTCCCATAATTCCAGACTAAAAGTCAATGGCCACCCTAAATTTTTAGCTTTGTAGGCAAACACCTTAAATCTAATTGAAATTCAAAACATGATTTATCGTCTTGTGACATTGCAGTTACCAGTTATGATGAAACTTCTCTGAGTTTTATTTTTTGGCCACCTTTTCACAACACTTGAATTAAATTTACGTCACAAATTTCACAGCTTCAGTTACTACCACACAATTTTATTTAATAGAATCACACACCATCCTAACTAGTCTTGAAAATGTCATTTTCAAAGCCAAGTCACACAGAAAACACACACCACAAAACACAATTTAAATCACGGTCCTTTCTCTACCCATGTCTAATCAACTTTCAGAGTCTACTCTACCCCACAAATATGATTATAATTTTATATATATAAAAAAACTACAAATTCCCACGCACTTTTTTTGAAAATTTATTTACCCACGCCACACCAACTCACAATTTGTTTGGCAAGTTTTGATGGGAACTGCTAACAAGTACATTTCGCTGGGAAGATTTCTGCATTCCATCCTCCCTTGCCACACACACTCTCTTCTCTCCACTTGTTCGTCTTGAGTTGCAATTTTCCTAATAATGTTTCAATCCCGTCTGGTGAATATATTGGCTGGAAATTGTGTTGCGGTAAGAGAGGGAGAAAGTAGTAAAATACGTTTACTTTCTCTATTGTTGCTATTTTCCTTTTTCTTCTCCCTCTCTAGCTCACTCTATATCTGCCGTTTATTTTTTTGCTCGCTCTATCAATCCCACTTCCTTTTATTCACCGTACCTGTATAGCTCAGCTCATGAGTGTGCATGAGTGTACTCTCTCTTCCTCGAAACTATCTCCCAGCGAGCGAGCAGCACAAGTCTTTCTTGCAGAATGAGCGAGCAAGCCAGAAGTTTTTTTCTTTCATGGATCAGATCATGATCATCCTGGGTAGTCTCATCTGAAACATGCACATAGACACATTGTACGGGAGAAAGAGAAACATACACAGAGACTTGCCATCATGCACACACACATGGAACACTTGTCTGTAGTGTATATTGTGGAGGATGAGAGAAAGTTGGAGAGAGAGACTCGCTTTCACTTGCTGCTGCTTCTACATTTCCAACGTGGAGAAAGCACTATATATGATCTTGCTTGTTTTTTCTTCAGCTCTTCTTTTTTTGAAGCGACACCCTGCTCGTCGGATCCTTCCGTGCAATGATTTCCCTGTACCGACAAGACTCACTATATGAGAATCGATCTACAGCAAAATATATAAGACTCCTCCCAGCGAGCTACCCAGGACTCTGCCCTACTGGGGCACATGTACATCTCTTCCAG